>VDFB02052039.1:0-60147 GCA_007258455.2 Sequoia sempervirens | reverse complement strand
CTTGTGAGTTAACATCTTGCCTTCTTTTTCATTTATTTTCATTCCTTCTTTCTGTCAAGTTAGTGGATTAAAAAAACCTCAAATTCTAAATATTTAGTGGATTATTTAAGTCTTGTGTAAAGGGTCTAGTTCTCTATCCATATGAGATGCCAATATGTCCCTAAGATGGCAATGCATCGCACTATCATGTCCTAATTTTGTGTAGACATCCTCTAGCTGAGAGCTTATCCTCTTGTCTCAAAAATCTCTGTAATTTGCTCTTTTGGTCCCCGAAGTCCTTTATCTTTGATCATTATAGAAGCTTTGTTTTAAATATTTTTTGCAATTTCTTTTATCTCGAACCTTCATCACTTGGGTTTGTGTCATTGAGGTGACCGAGGGAAATTTTCTCCCTTTAGACCTATTTGTCTTGGAACTTGGGAGTAGTGAATCCCCTCCACATTTTGGTGAACCTGATGTGAAAGAAAATCATGTTGGATCTTTTTCTACAATATTTTAATGCTTATGATAATGTGTTTTCTTTTCAATATGCTCTAGATGATGCCCTAGATAATTTCTTAGAGGAATCTTCTTCTATATGTAGATCTTCTAAAGAAACTTCATCACAACCATCTACTTCCTCTTAACAAGTTAAAGAGTCTATGAATGTAGTGACTATCTCTATGGCTCTTGAAAGGCATTAAGAGATCTTTCATTTATGTGACTCCAGCTAGCCCTTCTCCTAAGAGGATTCATTCTATTCATGGGGTTCTAGTCTCTAATGACTTGTCGGACCTTTACACTAGATTCTTAAAGCTATAGATTCTTCCTATAATGTCGTAAGACATATGTATAACACTAGAAGAAATCAATAGAACTTGAATCAACCCACTTCTATTCCTACTTCTTTATGAACTTCTCAATCATGTCTTCCTCCAGCACCTAAACCTACAACTAAAGGACCTGTTGATTATGATCTTGTTGAGAAACTTCATGTTACTCTTGCTAAGATCTCATTGTGGGATTCACTTCAGTCTACTCCGATTTATCAAGGTATGCTTTAGGAAGCCTTGCAAAAGATCCTCTTGCCTTCTTCTACTAGGCCGATGGATGTTAATGCGTTGATGGATCATATTTGTGTGGATTTTCTGAATACTATGTTCTATTGGCAAGAACTCTTGCCCTCAAAAATATAGAAACAAGCCAATCCTCTGATGGTTATGGTTAACATTAATAATGTTCATTGATATTAGGCATGCTACTCTCATTGAAACTGATTCAACTCTCAACATATGTAGCATTGATCTAAAACCTAAGATTAAAATTGATTCTTCTTCTTTAGCTTCTTCTTCTTTGTATATTCATGGATTTGATAATGCTGGTCATCAAGCCCTAGGCATGATAATCTTTCCTGTGAGGTTGGGACCCATTACCTTACCCACCTTGGTTTATGTGATGTTTGGTCCTTTACCTTACAATATTATTTTGGGAAGACCCTAGATTCATGCTTTGGGAGTTGTAACTTCAACCTTGCATCGTTGTATAAAATTTGTTGCTAATAATGAAGTGATTACCATCAAGGATGACCTTGATGCTATACACCTTTGTGAGATGGAAGTTGCTGGTCACACCTCAGTTGTTTCCACTCTTAAAAATTCTATTCCATTGTTATCTTCTAATGTGTTGAAATGCTCTTCAGAAATGCTTGTTTTAAAGGTTTCCCCTAAGACAAATTTCCCTAAAGAAGATCGACCTAAAGCAAAGAATCTTAAGTCTATCCCTTCTTCATCTTCTTCTGAATCAAATGCATGTCTTGGTGATGATTGGGGGTCCTTGGTTTTTTCTGAATTTTTCATTAGAGAATAAAAAATCAACCCTATCCACCTTGACCTTCCAATAGTTTCATATACTTCCATCAAGAAAATTGATTGTCCTCTCGCAGGGAAAAGCGATTAGGATCCCATTAAGGAAAATGATTGTACCCCTATTGAGGAAGATAATCATACTTCTATTAAGGAGGCTAATATTTATAGTCTTGTAAAGAAGGATGATTGTGATCTCGTACATGAGTATGATACTCATTGGTGGAGTGATGCTTTCTATGTTGATCCACCTCCTTCTCAAGATTTACAAACATGTTATGGCCTTGGCTTTAAACTAGTTTCTAAATACAGTTATGGACATAAAGGTTGTAGGAATAAAAAAAAGGCATTCAATTCCCTATAGAATGTATACCTCATAAGCATAACTTAGGGATTGGGTGCTCTCTTGAACAGTCTAGGTGAAAACCATGGTGAAGTGTCAATATGATTTCCATTGAACCTGTTAGTCTAGTTCATCTCGAGTTGATTGAGAGTAAAGTAGGCTCTAACAAAGTTCCTCTAGATGTCTTCTCTTCAGAGGAGGTGCTAGGAGAATTATGAGGTGTCTACTCTCATCTTCCTTCTTATCACCATAAATAATGACTCCCATATTGCTTGCATAAGCAAGAATACTTTGGAGAATCTGTTTTGAGTATGGATGAGGAGGCTCCTTTATCTAATGTGGATGATGATGTTCCTATTTCTCATCTGAAAGACCATAGTTCTCTCCTTAAAGGGGATACTACTGATGTTTTCATAGATCCTAAATCTTCTATAAAGGTGATTAAAATTGGAAAGTACCTTTCTTCAGAAGAATCTAAGCAACATTATGACTTGTTATATTCTCATCCTGATATTTTCACTTGGTCATATGAGGAAATGCCTAGTATTGATGAGTCTATAGTGGTTCAAAATATCGTTCTATGTCCTAGTGCTAAGTTTGTGAAAAAAAAGATTTGAAAGGTGAATCCCAAGGTCACATTGTTAGTTAATACTAAGATAAAGAAGCTTCTAAAAGTAGGCTTTATTTGTCCTATTGAATATTCACCTTGGATATCGAATATTGTCATTGTTAGCAAGCCTGATGGCCATAATTACATTTTTTTTGACTTTCGTGATCTTAATAAGGCTTCTCTTAAGGATGATTTTTCGTTGCCTAATACTGATATGATCATAGACTTGACTGCAAGCCATGCATTTTTGTCCTTCATGGATGGCATCTCAAGCTATAATCAAATTTGTATTAAATCAGAAGATCAGTATAAGACAACCTTCACTACAACTTGGGGTAATTTCTATTATGTGGTCATGCCGTTTGGATTAAAGAATATAGGAGCAACTTACCAATGGGAAATGACCCTTATTTTTCATGATTTCATTCACAAAACTCTAGAGGATTTCGTTGATGATATATTGGCTAAGTCTATAACTCATCAAGATCATGTAGAAAATATTCATCTTATTTTTGAAAGGCTTCAACTCTATAAGATGAGGCTAAATCATCTTAAGTGTGTCTTCGACATTAATGCTAGAATTTTTTCAGGATTTATTGTTTCTCACTGTGGAATTGAAGTCAATACAAATAAAATTGATGCAATTGTTAACATGCCTCCAACCATAAACATCTCTCAACTACGTAGTTTACAGAGAAAGATTCAGGTGATTCATAGATTTGTATCTCAGTTGGCCGATTGTACCCTTCCCTTCATACACTTGTTGAAGAAATATTTTTTCTTTTGATGGGATGATGAGTGTGAAAAATATTTTGAGTCAATCAAGAGTTATTTGGCCAAACCTCCTATCCTAATGTCGGCTATACAAGATATACCCTTTTTTCTTTATATCTCTGCATCACCTCATGCCTTAGTAGCTCTGTTAGCTCAACATCATGATGATGGTAAAGGAAGAGTAGTATATTACATTATCCATATTCTTGTTGATTATGAAACTTGTTATTCTACCAGGGAGAAACAATGTCTTGCTCTCGTCTTTGCAACACAAAAGTTACAACATTATCTTCTTCATGTTGAAATTCATGTCATTGTAAAAAGTGATCTAAATCATCTGTTCACTAGAACCAATATTTTGAGAAGGTTAGTGAAATGGGTAATGTTTCTCTTCAAGTTCAACATCAAGTTTGTTACTCAGAAAGTGATTAAGGGTCAAGATGTTTCCAATCAATTGGCATAAGCTCCCTCATCTCACTCCTTTCCTAATATGGATTTATTTCTAGATGAAGACCTTTTTCCAACAAATCATGAGCCTATATGGGAGGTGTACTTGGATGGGTCAAGATGTCAAGCTAGCTATAGAGTAGGTGTAGTTTCAATCTCACCTAAAGGAAATCCAATTCATCTATCTTTTCAATTGGAATTTCATTGCACTAACAATATCGTTGAGTAAAAATCCCTTATAGTTGGCTTGCGTGCCACAATTGCACTAAACATTAAAAATATTTGCATACATGGTGATTCTAAACTTCTTGTAAATCAAATTACAGGAACATATCAAGCGAAGTAGAATAAGCTATCTTAGTATTGGGATTTAGCCTTACCCTTGCTTGATCTTTTCTCTTCTTTTACAATAGATAGTGTTCTTAGGAGAGAAAACTGACACATAGATGCAATGGCAAGTGTTGCCTCCCTTGTATCTTTAGACAAAGGAATAAATAAGTACCACTTTATGGTCTATATTCTCTGATCTCTTGTTGTCTTAGATCAACCTAAATACGATGCTCTAGTGTGTGCTCATGTAGACTCAGAGGAATGGTATTCTCATATTTATTATTATTTGAAGACTAGAAATTTTCTCGATGATGTGACGAAAAATGCTCGTACTTAGATAAGAATTTTTTTAGTTTGATACATTATATTATTAGATGTCCTCTATCAAAAATATTATTATGGTCTTCTTCTTTGGTGTCTCACTAAGGTGGAAATACCCCTTTCCCTTCAAGAAGCCCATTTAGGCTCTAGAGGTGGAAATTTTGGTGGTAAATCCCTAGTGCATAAATTGATTCACATGGTATACTTTGGAAAATAATCCATCTCCTTTGCCTTTGTTAAGAAGTGCCTGCAATTTCAACATAGTAACCTTATTTGGGATCCTACTTAAGAGCTTCAAAACCAAACCTCTCCTTGGACATTCACAAAATGGGGGTTGGATATTATCGAAAAAATATTACCTCCTTCTAAAGGACATATCTTTATCATTACTGTTATTGATTAATTTATGAAATGGGTTGAAGTTGTTCCATGAATGTTGAAGCAATTTGTAGCTTTCTTCTAAAAAATATCATTACTCGTTTTGAATTTCCTTTTACCTTTGTTTATGAAAATTGTACTCCATTTAAGAACAAAGAGGTGAATCAATTCTTAGAGAAGTTTCACATTCAATGTCACTTTTCTACACCATACTATCCTCAATCTAATGGCCATGATGAAGTGTCTAATAAAACTCTTGAGTTCATTCTCCAAACAACAATAAATAAACATGGTAAAAATTGGAATACTCAATTAACATATGCCTTGTGGGCCTATTGCATGAGTTTTCATATGATGAATGACACAAAACTTTATAACCTCATGTATAGTGTCGAGGCTATCATGCCTTTAAAGCTGGAAATTATGTCTTTGCGAGTTTCCCTTAAAGGATTAATTGATGATGACACTTACTATGCTAATCATTTTTATCAACTTGAGTTGCTTGACGAGCGCCGATTGCAGGCCCTTGATCATCTTCAAGCTTATCCATGATCACTTTCTAAACATTATAATCAAGGTGTTCTTTCTAGAACTTTCAAGGTAGGTGACTTGGTTCTCTATGAGATTCAGAGAAATACAATTATGTTGCCTGATCAAAAGGAAAAGTTTAGTCCTAATTGGTGTGGCCCTTACATTATAATCTCTGTGTATGTTTCTAGTGCCTATGTACTGTCATCTATGGATGGAACACCTCTAAAAGATCCTAGGTCAGTGCAAGATCATGGGGGTCCAAACTAGGCCTCTAAGTGGCAATGGAAATTTAGAAAAAGATAGAGTTAGGAAATTTGACATAAAAATTTGAACATGTTATTAACATAATTTGAAAAATATGTAAGAACAAAAGTTGTAGAAAATTGAATGTAGTTTCTAGGCTACTAGTCCTTTTTTGGAAAAAAAGTAAATCTGTTTGTGCAAAAATTTAAAATTTTAATGCAGTGGTACTAAATTTTTAGGAAAAAGATAAGAAGCAGGTGTATGTCTGATCACCCTAAGTACAAGATTTTTTTTTTTTTTTTTTGAATCTTTTAATATAAGTAGAGGACACATGCCTAGATGTGCTAGATTTTTTTTTGTAATTTTTTTCCATGTAAATAATTCTAGTTATGATTTTTTTATTAGAACATTTTAGAATTATTAAAACGTCTGTTTCTGACCATCATAATTTGGTAAAAAAATTATGAAATTCAGTTTTTTCTATCCTATAGTATGCAAAGCATAGAATGTGATGCATCTTGTAGGTTCAAAAAATGTTAAGTAGTCTAAAAGTTATAGAAGTTTTTCAATCAACCTATCAATCAAGAATTTAGTCATAATGTATGTAGAAAATCAATAATAATTATTTATTAAATTCAAAATAAAGCATAACTTATATTGGTGGAAAGTTGACAATTTTTTCTATAAACCCTTTTCGTTTCATGAAATTCGGATAAAAAAGTCATCAGCCACAAGGGCGAACTTCAGAAAACTAAGAAAAATTTCTAAACACATTTTTTAGGTTGACTTTCTAGGTTAGGCAATATTGAACCAAATCCTGAGCCTACTAATTTTTTCTAAAAAATGGATATTCGTTCACAACATATATCTATTACTTGTATTATTTATAATACATAATATTTAATATTGTAATATATACTAATACACTAATATATTATATATTATATATTATGTATTATATAATATGTATTATATTATATATTATATTATACAATATTATATTATTATATTATATACTATATACTACATATATTTTTTATAGTATATTATATATACTATATATATTAAATATTATATATTATATTAATATTATTTAATATAATATATTTAATACATAGTATATATTATATATTTATTGATGTGTGGCCAATTCACAAGAGAGAGAGAGGGAGTGGGAGGGACGAGAGAGAGAGAAAGACTTGAGAGGGAGTAAGACTTGAGAGGGATGGAGAGAGAGAGAGAGAGAGAGAGGCAAAGATGGACAACGAGAAAGAATTGAGAGGGAGAGAGCAAGACAAAGAGAGAGACTTGAGAGGGAGAGAGGGAGAGAGGGAGGGAGAGAGGGAGAGAGATAGACTTGAGAGGGAGAGAGAGAGGGAGTGGGAGGGACCTGAGAGTGAGAGGGAGAGAGAGAAAGAGTGAAATACCTCAGAGAGAGAGAGTGTTTTCCCGTGTTGGGACCCTCTAGAATATGAAGTCATGCAACAATAAAAAAAACCATTACAACTCAATTCAACATTCATGCCATTAAAACCTTCAAGATTAATAACATGTCATTAGATCCTTCATGTAAAATCATCATGAATAAGAATCATTATCTTTCAACCATGATAGATAAACAAGAACATTATGTACATCATAGGGGTTTGATACAACCTTCAAACAAAATCGTTACAAGACAACAAGATACAACCTTTCAACAAATAAGACATCACTCAATCATGATGCATGAAAAAACACTATATATGCACACTATATATGAACACACACTAAATTAATAGATTATTTAATATTTGTTACTAAATTTTTGTCTCATCATTATACTATCATGTTCATAAATTCAACACTAAAAATATCCATCTAACCAAATTCCTTATAAAATATCCATCCAACTAAATTCTTTATAAAATATCCAAGGTCAAATTCTTTATAAAAATAAGATCATTGTCAGTGTGAACTGTAAAATTCAATAAAATTCAATAAGATCATTGTCTTAATAAAGTGTTGTGGCTCTCTATTGCATCTCTTCATTTCTTTATGTTTTCCTTTTTAGAATGGGAATGTCTCCTCTCCTCTAGCCATCATTGATGCTTGTCTAACTCCACATCAATGGACCTAACAACATCAACAACATTTTGCATTGTAGATGCAAAACACCTTAAATATGGTGGAATACATTCTTCATTATGAATAGCATTAAATTGATCCTAAATGGATCTAACATTCACATCGATTTGTTCTTGCAAGTGAGCACCATCGGATGTAGGTGGTGGAGGTGGAGGTGTATTATAGATATCATCAATATTGAATTGATCCATGATTTAGATATAAGTGAACTTGCATTAAATTTATAATTTCAAAATGTAAGATACATGTTTAAAAATCCCCTTAAACCATTCAATATAAATGACTTAATTGAATACAAATGAAAAAAATGTGTAAAGCTCATATATGTCTAAGGCATGTAAATGAAAAATAAATAATTGTTAAAGTGATGTGAAATCTCATTAAAAAATACATTAAATTTTTACCTCGCTACAATGTGGAAGTTTTAAGCTCCAAATTGATTCAACAAAGGTGAAAGAGTTAAGCTCCAAATTACCGTTACTTAGTGAATCTAGATACATAGTCATTAATGGTTAAACAAAACTTGTCCCAACAGCCATAGGGAAATGGGAAAAGTTAATGGGTAATAATCGATGGGCTATGCAGGAGGCTATCATACAATATGATACAATATGATAGCCTCCTACATAGCCCATCAATTATTATTCATTAACTTCACCCATTTCCCTATGCCTACTGGGACAAGTTTCGTTTGTCCAATACTAAACATGAATCCAGATTCACTAAGTATTGGAAATTTAGAGCACAATACTTCCAACAAGGTTCCTTTCTATTTTGAGAGCCGAGGAGAGTCAAAAGAATTAAAAAATTGAAAAATAAATTGTTTAGCAAAGAAATACTAACTTAAGAATAAGCAACAAAGCAAGAATTTAAGAAACACGAGAATAAGTGATAAAGAAGAAGGGAAAATAGAAAAGAATGTAAATTGTTTAAATAAATGTAGAAAGGGGGTAATGAAGGTTCAATTTTATGTTTTTTTTTCTAGTAATGAAGGTTCAATTTTTTTGTTTGATGTTTTCTTTTGTTTTCCACTAACGAGGGTTTCAAATTTTTTTGTAGGTTTAGATTGAAATGAAAAAATTCAACAAAAATACAAAGAATGTAAAAAAAAACCTAAATTAATCACTAATTAGCAAAAAAATTAGAAAAAAATGCAAAGAAAAGGATTCAAGCACATACCTGGATCATGTAGGAGGTCGTTGCTCATAGTGGAAGTTGCTGTTCAATTGGGATTGTCATGAAAATGAGGTAGGGTTTGGGTTTTAAAATCCTCAACAAAATGGATATCCGTTTGCCATGTATTATGAATATATAATAAATGTATTATATATAAATATATCATAATATATTTAATATATACTATATATTAAATAATATTTATTATATATTAAATATATTATAGTATATATTATATAGAATATAAATTATATATAATATATATAATTAATATTCTATATTGTATGTATTAAATATATCATATATTATATAATATATTTAATACATAGTCTCCCTTTGAAGTCTCCATCTCCCTCTCAGGTCTTTAATATATATATTTAATCATTATATATTAAAGAGAGAGAGAGAGGGAGAGGGAGAGATAGGGGGAGAGAGAGAGAGACTTGAAAGGGAGAGAGGGAGAGAGAGAAAGACCTAAGAGGGAGAGACAGAGAGTGGGAGAGAGGAAGAGTAGGAGAGAGAGAGGGAGAATGGGAGAGTGGGAGAGGGGGAGAGGGAGAGTGGGAGAGAGAGAAAGAATTGAAAGGGAGATATGGAGAGAGCGAAAGACTTGAGAGGGAGAGAGGGAGAGAGGGAGGGAGGAGTGGGAGAGGAGAGGGAGAGAGAGAGGGAGAGAGAGAGAGGGAGAGAGGGAGGGTGGGATAGAGGGAGGGAAAGAGGAGAGGAAGAGTGGGAGAGTGAGAGAGAGAAAAGACCCTAAGAGGGAGAGAGGAAGAGAGAGAGAGAGGAGAGTCTGAGAGAGAGGGAGAGAAAAGACACAAAGGAGAGGGAGAGAGGGAGAGGGAGAGAAAGACTTGAGAAAGGGGAGAGAGGGGAGAGAGGGAGGAGGGGAGAGAGGAGAGTGAGAGGGAGGGGAGATAGAGGAGGGAGAGAGGGAGAGAGAGAGAGAGGGAGAGTGGGAGAGATATAGGGAGGGAGAGAGGGAGGTGGGAGAGAGAGGAGAGAGAGATAGAGAGGGAGAGGAGAGGAAAGTGGGAGAGAGGGAGAGAGAGGGAGAGAGAGAGAGAGGGAGAGTGGGAGAGAGAGGGGAGGGAGAGAGTGGGAGAGAGGGAGGAGGAGAGTAGAGTGGGAGAGAGGAGGGATAGAGAGAGAGAGAGGAGGAGTGGGAGAGAGAGGGAGAGAGAGAGAGGGAGGGAGAGAGAGAGTGGGAGTAGGGGGGAGGGAGAGTGGGAGAGAGGGAGAGAGAGAGAGACCTGAAAGGGAGAGGGAGAGTGGGAGAGAGAGAGAGGGAGAGTGGGAGAGGGAGAGTGGGAGAGAGGGAGAGTGGGAGAGGGGGAGAGGGAGAGTGGGATAATATATATTAATATATAATAAATATATATCATATATAATATTAATAAATTAATTTAGTATATTAATATATAATACATATATATATCATAACATATAATAATTATTAAAACTAAAGTAAATGGATATCTGTTTCCTTTGTTATAGGTTATAAAGATAGACTTGCATGAGCAGCAATATATATTAGCATATATTATATATTAACATATATTATATATTAACATATATTATATATTAACATATATTATATATTAACATATATTATATATTAACATATATTATATATTAACATATATTATATATTAACATATATTATATATTAACATATATTATATATTAACATATATTATATATTAATATTATATTAATATATAATATATATTAGTCTATATTAATATATAGTATATATTTTATAAATATATATAATAAATTAATTTAGTATATTAATATATAATAAGTATATATATCATAACATATAATAATTCTTAAAACTAAAGTAAACAAATATCTGTTTCCTTTGCTATAGGTTCTAAAGGTAGACTTGCACGAGCAGTGACAGACATGTCAAGTGCAACACATAACGGATATCCATTTAGTAAGTTATATACAAAAACATAAATGAGACCGTTTTGAGTATTTCAAAGGTCCCTACATTCTTTTTGTCATGAAATTCTCGTGCTTTCTGTCTATATAAAAAAAAATTCTTCTTTTGGAAGATTCTTTCACTTTATTTACAATTACAATCATTTGTGTGTTTTTTTTGTGCAATGGGGAGCAGTAGTCGCTGTAAGAGAAAAGGTAAAAGGAAACTAACAATAGATCAAATTGAAGCATATAGAGAAAAAGATAGAGAAAGTTATGGAAAAGAAGACAAGGTATGAAAAATATTCAAATTGAAGCTTCTTCTACACCATTAAATGTTAATACAAGTGAAGATGAAATAGAATTTGAAAATATTGAACATCATATTGAAATTGAAAATGAAAATGTGAACAACATTGAAAATGAAAATGTTGTTGAAAATGTTATTGAAAATGAAAATGTTGTTGAAAATGAAATTGTTATTGAAAATGAAAATGTTGTTGAAAATGAAATTGTTATTGAAAATAAAAATGTTGTTGAAAATGAAATTGTTATTGAAAATGTTGAAAATAGTGAGAATGAAAATGAAAATGTTGAAAATGAACCTTATGTAACACCTAATTACATGAGAACCCCTAAATGGTTGCTTGAAATAGATAAGAACATAATAGATAATCTTCAAGGAAAAAGGTCACAACAAATGGTTCATTTGTGGGCTACCAAAAAAATCAATGAATACTTTTCCGATAAGACATTAACCAAACAATGCCAATTTTTTGTGCAATTACTTAAGTCTTACAAAATGAGACCATTATTAAAAAAATTAAAGATTTGTCTCACCAAAAAAGAAAAAAAAATAGTATTATTGTAAAAATCTTTTTAATGCTCTAACCTCTATTGGAAAGACTAGTATGGAAAAAGATAAAAAGGATGCTCATAGAGTGATCACAACCTCACTAGTAAGCCATCATTTGAGAAAGGCCTATTTAATGAAACAAACTTGTACTGATTTAAATCTAAATCATAAAACATTGAATAGAGCACTTTCAAGAAGAGGAAGACTTGATAGTCCTGTTCAAAATGATACGTAGGATTTTAGTGGGAGGCTTCCACGTTTTGATAAGAAGCCAACCAATAATATAAAGATGCAAATTGAACAATTTTGGAACTCTCACACTAGAGCATCACTAAATGTAAAGGATGTTTTAAATTGGTAATCAAGATCGCACACCGCATCTTAAACATTTCTTAGAATGTATCCAAACAATTTTGTCAAGAACATCCAAATTTGCAAATCTCATAAAGGGATTTTGAGTCTTGCAAGCCATTTTATTGTGTACCTATTAATGTTCATAATACATGTTGTAAATACCATGTTGAGTGTTCAATGTATCATGAAAACTCAATATGGTATTTATATAGTATCATGAATTATTACATGCTATATTCATTCTACTCTGCATACTGACAAAATGTCGCAGGAGTGTCATGCAATGCAATTTTCCAAGTCATCTAAGGACTTGTTAGATTCATTTTTATGCATTAGAGGTGATGGTTTCTTATTTTATAGAAATGATTGTTTAAATGAAACGTATTTGCAATGTGGTGGTTTATCGAAGTTTGTAACATGCTTTCATGAGGGAAACAATCATGATTTTGGTAACAAGATTGTTGAGAAAAAAGGTTTGAGATAGTCAAATACACATTGAAGAGTGGAGGTGAGGGTTCTAGATGCGAGTTGGTTGCAAGAGAGGTAAGCATTGTTGATTTTATTTCTGATTTTAAGAAAAATATTTTCTATAAGTGTGCAAGGCATAGCCATAGGTCGTAGTAGTTGGATCGACAATTCAAGATGTGTAAGGACTCTTTCTTGATTAGAACTATTGTATCCGTAGTTGATTTTTCTAAAAATTACACATTGCAACCACAAAATGAAGTACAATCACAACATTATAATTCTATTCAAATTTATATTTTTGTGCACATAACATATAAACATGCCCTTAATAGTACACAAGAGGATAGGAGGATAATCAGGGAGTACCTTTTTTACATGAGTGATGATAGATCTCATTCATTTGAGTTTGTACAAAATTATTTTGAAAACTTTTTTGAGTTCTTGCAAGAAAAAGGTATTGCAATGTTTCAACATTTGATTTGGTTAGATAACTACACAGGGAAATTCAAGAATGCTCACATGTTTTATTGGTTGAGCATGATGCATATAGAGAGGGGTGTACCACATATTTGGAGTTTTTTCAAAGTTGGGCATGGGAAAGGCGAGAATGATGGTGCAAGTGCATGTGTGAAAAGAGATTTGGTTAAGGAACACATGAAGATCATAGGTGGTGCAACATTCAATGATGCACGTTCTATTGTCGATTGGTGTACTTATGCATTATCATGAGGAGGGACACTTGATTCACAAGTGTGTAAGTTCTTTTGGTTGGTTGAGGAGGGCATAGTGGGAGACAAATTGGAATGTCAAAAAATTAGAGATTCTTCAAAGATGCATTCATTTTGAAGCTCAGATGTGGACGCATGGATCATATGGACACAAGAGTTGGCTTTTTTTTTCAAAATTGTATTCGGTGTGATTGGGACTAGTGGGATTCAAGTGAGTGGGTACATACATGGATTCCATAGTACCTAACCCCTTTATCTGTAGCACAATCCTCTTTAGAAGATGAAATGGAAAGTTCACTTGATTATGACCATCTTTCAGATCTTGTACATCTAAGACATGTCTATGTAGTTGTAGCACTGTAGGGGAATGAAGAGCGATTAGACTATTGGTTGGCATGATGTGTATAGGGAAAGAAAAAGTTAACACAACCGATGACAAATGATGATGGGTTCATGTATCCTATAGGTTCATTTGTCTCTTGGAATTGGTTGCATTACCATTTCATCATCATTTAGGTTGTTTAGAATAATATATATTTGTTATTCTAAGCATATTTTCTAGTTTGTATTACCATTTCATCATCATTTAAGCTATTTAGTATAATATAGATTTGTTATTCTTTAAAGTCTATTTAGATTTTGATAAAAAACTTATGATCATACAGGTTTAGTTGTTGTTTCTAGAACTTGGTTGCGAACATATATGATTAGAAACAATGAAATACTTACATTTGAAGACTATGAGAAACACAAAACCATTCTCATGTATTCACACCTTGTTATAGCAACAAATGTTAAGTTATTGAGAAATCATGCTAGAACAAAAATAAAAGAACTATGGACAATTAGTAGTGCTAATCATGAAGCATTACTCAAAATTCTGAAGGTAAGAGATGACCCTTTAGGTACACTTGAGTAGCGGATCATTTGTTGTATGGGATAGGTATGATATTGTTTATCTACTAAGGTTCATTATTTAGGTTGTTTAGAATAATATAGATTTGTTATTCTAAGCATCTTTTCTAGTTTGCATTACCATTCCATCATCATTTAGGTTGTTTAGAATAATATAGATTTGTTAATCTAAGCATCTTTTCTATTGTGATCATATAGATTTTCATTTGAAGTATATTATGATGTTCGTGGCATGATGGATCATGGAGCTGCTGCAATAATAGCTAGCTCTGATCCTTTGGTAGATGTATGCAACAATTAGAATAATATAGATTTGTTATTCTAATCATCTTTTCTAGTTTGCATTACCATTTCATCATCATTTAGGTTGTTTAGAATAATATAGATTTTTTAGTCTAAGAATCTTTTCTATTGTGATCATATAGATGTATCATTTAAAGTATATTGTGATGTTCGTGGCACGATGGATCATGAAGCTGCTGCAACAATAGCCATCTCTGATCCTTTGGAAAAGGTATGTGACATATTAGAATAATATAGATTTGTTATTCTAAGCATCTTTTCTAGTTTGCATTACCATTTTTTCATTATTTAGACTATTTAGAATAATATAGATTTGTTAGTCTAAGCATCTTTTCTATTGTGATCATATAGATTTGTCATTTGAATTATATTGCAATGTTTGTGGCACAATGGATCATGGAGCTACTGCAATAATAACAATCTCTGATCCTTTGATAGAGGTATGCGACAAATTAGAATAATATAGATTTTTTATTCTAAGCATCTTTTCTAGTTTGCACTACCATTTCATCATCATTTAGGTTGTTTAAAATAATGTAGATTTGTTAGTTTAAACATCTTTTCTATTGTGATCATATAGATGTGTCATTCAAAGTATATTGTGATGTTCATGACATGATGGATCATGGAGTTGCTGCAACAATAGCCAAATTTGATCCTTTGGCAAAGGTATGCGATAGATTAGAATAATATAAATTTTTTATTCTAAGAATCATTTCTAGTTTGCATTACCATTTCATCATCATTTAGGTTGTTTAGAATAATATAGATTTTTTAGTCTAAGCATCTTTTCTATTGTGATCATATAGATTTGTCATTTGAAGTATATTGCAATGTTCGTGGCATGATGGATCATGGAGCTACTGCAACATTAACCAGCTCCAATCCTTTGGTAAAGGTATGTGACATATTAGAATAATATAGATTTGTTATTCTAAGTATCTTTTTTAGTTTTCATTGCCATTTCATCATCATTTAGGTTGTTTAGAATGATATAGATTTGTTAGTCTAAGCATCTTTTCTATTGTGATCATATAGATTTATCATTCGAAGTATATTCTGATGTTCGTGGCACGATGGATCTTGGAGTTGTTGCAACAATAGCCAACTTTGATCCTTTGGTAGAGGTATGTGATAGGTTAGTAAAATTGACATTATATTTTCTCTTCTATGGCCTATTATTGAAATTTTTTGTGATGCTTCTATCTAGTTTAACTACTACCTTGATGGTTTGTACAGGTGCTTGTCACTCCAGAACATCAACATGCTACTATTTTGGAAGAGTGTGTCAACTGCGAAGGAAACATGTGATCTATTTCCTTCCCCTATTGGGAAGTGACTATGTAATAGGGTCGTTTGTTGTATGCCTACATGAAATTTTGTAAATCCTATATTTGATAGAAATTCTTGAATGATAATATCATGTGTATTGTGTATAATTTACATGCATTCAAGTGTATACTTTACAACTTATGTGTATACTTTGTGACTTATGAGTATTCCAATGTATACTTTATGACCTACGTGTTTTCATGCGTATAATTTTTATTCATATGTGTAGTTCATGAATTAAGTGTATTTGAGTAAATGATTCACTTATTCACTTACTCACGAGGATCAAAATGAACCCTAAACCCCTTTGCACCTTTACACTGCATCCATCCGACCCTTTTCCATCAACTAAAAACTCAACACCACAGGAAAACACCTTAGAGATATCAAAAACCGAGAGAGGTTATTGTAGAGGGGCCCCATGTGATCTTGTAGACTCAAATGGATTGCTTCTAGGTGACATGATTTTTGAGTAATAGCCCATCAAAGATTTCTTCCTTTTAGCACTTTAGACTCTTAAGGGAAATTGTCAGTCTAATGTAGCTCAAAGTGATTCGACATGTTTGGGTGCAAAAGAGGACCATTCCTAGTGTAAAAACACCCATATGGACATGTTGGAACAATCCATTTGGTTGTACAAGTTGCAGAGAAAAAGTTGCACCACTTTACAACTTTACATTACTTGCATTTGATAACTTTTTCCTCAACTGAAAACTCATCACCACGGAAAAATGACTCTGAGATAGTGAAAACTGAGAGAGGTTATTGTATAGGGTCCCAACATGATCCTTGAGCTTTAGATAAAGAGTTTGTAAGCATAACAGTTTCTGATTAATAGTTCGTCAAACATTGTTTCCTTTTTGAACTTTGGACTCTTAAGGGATCAAGCCGGTTGAACGTAGCTCAGAGTGATTTGACATGTTTGGGTGTGAAAGAGGACCATTCCTAGTGTAAACATACCCATATGGACGTGTTGGAACAATCCGTTTGGTTGTAAGAGTTGTAGAAAAAAAGTTGCACCACTTTGCAACTTTACACTACTTGCATCTGACAAGTTTTTCCTCAACTTAAAACTCATCACCACGAGAAAATGCCTCTAAGATAGAAAAAATTGAGAGAGGTTATTGTAGAGGGTCCCAAAAAAATTGCATAGCCTTAGACGAAGATTCTATAAGTATCACGGTTTTCGAGTAATAGCCCATCAAAGATTGTTTCTTTTTTGCACTTTGAACTCTTAAGGGATCGAGCCGGTTAAACATAGCTCAAAGTGATTCAGTGTGTTTGGGTGTGAAAGAGGACCATGCCTAGCGTAAAAGTACCCATTTGGACATGTTGGAATAGCCTATTTGGTCGTAAGAGTTGTAGAATGAAAGTTGCACCACTTTGCAACTTTAGACTGCTTGCATCTGACAAGTTTTTCCTCAACTGAAAACTTGTCACCATGAGAAAATTCCTCCGAGATAGAAAAAACCGAGAGAGGTTATTGTAGAGGGTCCCAAAATGATCCCATAGCCTCAGAAAAAAAGTTTGGAAGCATCATAATTTCTAAGTAATAGCTCATCAAATATTGCTACCTATTTGCACCTTGGACTCTTAAGGGATTGAGCCAATTGAACATAGCTCAGAGTGATTTAGCATGTTTGGGTGTGAAAGAAGACCATGCCTAGCATAAAAATATCCATCCAAATGTGTTGGAACAGTCTGTTTGGTTGTACAACTTATAGAATGAAAGTTGCACCACTTTGCAACTTTATAGTGCTTGCATTTGACAACTTTTTCCTTAATTGAAAACTCGTCACCATGGGAAAATTCCTCCAAAATAGCAAAAACTGAGAGAGGTTATTGTAGAGGGTACCACCATGATCATGTAGCCTCATACGAAGGTTTTGTAAGCATCATAGTTTCTGAGTAATATCCCGTCAAAGATTGATACCTTTTTGCACTTTGGACTCTTAAGGGATCAAGCCGGTTGAACGTAGCTCAGAGTGATTTGACGTGTTTGGGAGAAAGAGGACCATTCCTAGTGTAGACATACCCATGAAAATGTGTTGGAACAGTCCATTTAGTCGTACGAGTTGCAAAAAAAAAGTTGTACCACTTTGCAACTTTACACTGCTTGCATCTGACAACTTTTTCCTCAATTGAAAAGTCATCACCATGGAAAAATGCCTCTAAGATAGAAAAAAACAAGATAGGTTATTATAGAGGGTCCCAACATAATATCGTAGCCTCAAACAATGAGTTTTTAAGTGTCACGGTCTCCAAGTAATAGCACGCCAAATATTACTACCTTTTTGCACTTTGGACTCTTAAGGGATATCATCAGTCCAATGTAGCTCTAACTGTTTCAACATTTTTGGGTTCGAAATAGGACCATTCCTAGCCTAAACGTACCCATCCATATGCGTTGGAATTATTCTTAGAGTAGACTAACCTCCTCTTCATTGATGATAAAATCTTCTTCTTATCTTTTCATTCCTTTTGAAAGTGGTTAATTTTAGTCTTTAGCTGTTTTGCTTCAATTTCAATGCTTACGACAACAATATCCCTTTGTTTGATAGAGTTTTCAACACTTAGGACAACAATTTTATTTTTTCAAATCCACGTTAACCATCATCTCTCACTTTCTTTACTTGCACAAATTCTTACCAAATACAAAACCTCAATTGCATTAGGTTGAATGGCATATATGACAACAATTGCGATATAGCAAGTTTGCTGTGGGTCAAGGTTGAATGACATATATGACAATATCATATCAATGTTATTACTTTTGTGTGAAGTGTGCATTATGACTAGTGTGCATCAAACCCATATAGTATGCCTAGTTTTCTTATTGATGCATTATGGTTAGCAAAATTCATTGTTGTGCATTATGATAATACAAATTGCATGTGGGAAGGTCAAATAACATGCATGTCATGGAGTTGTATTTGGTTTGTTTAATGGTTGCATCATGGTTGAAAGATAGTGATTCATATTCAAGATGATTTTATATCTTTTACATATTATTAAGCTTGAATGAACATTGATTGACATTGATTTTTATCAAGATGATTATATTAATTTTGAATGAACACTGTAATGACATATATTTTATTAAGTTGTATCCATTTGTTTGAAGTTTTTAATCAATCAAAAGAATCAATGCCATAACACTATCATAAGATGCTCTTTTTGTTTTTTTTTTCCTTGTATATGAGACCACAATTCTTTGAGACATATTTTTATAAAATTCTTCTCAGGGTGATCCCACAATACTAGTTTACAATTTTTGGCCAAACTGGACACTGAACTAATTTTTTCTAACTAAATCTTCACTTTCGGGTGCCTATAGCGGCTAAGTTATGAGGAATTTGAAGATGATACAAACTAGTGATTTGTGAAATTTTGTTTGTAGATTCTAAATATGTTTTTTTCAAAAATTTTGGAATCAAATTGCACTTCCTTTTCCATCTCCTTCAAAAACTAGTTTTTTTCAATAAACACCATTTTTAAGGAGTGATGCTCACCGTATAACACATAATTTTTTTTCCATGAAGGATAAAATTCTAATTTTTAAGAATTTAGATTTGTAAATATGATATCTAGTGCTTCCAATTGGTTTCATATTTTTTTATTGAATATTTTTTCCTTAATCAAGTTTCTAAGTCAAACCAATTACAATTCAGAAATAGGCGGATTGTATAACACAAATTTTTTTGTATGTATCGAAATTCATTTTTTTTTGTTGGATCAAGGACTTCAATATCTAGTACACTCATATTTTTCAACTCTTTTTTTGATAATCTTCTATTTTCCACATGTGCAGAATAGAGAGCTTGATTTTCGATGAAAACCTACATTTAGAAGAAATAAAAAATAAATATAATAATAAAATTAAATTTATTTAAAATTATACCTTTTGGGAAGAAAATAATAAGGACTACATACTTACAAAAAATAAATTTTAAATGAATTCATTTGATCCCCCAAAAGGTAAATCAAAAGTGGTTTTTTATCAACATTTTGATAGATGTAAAGGAGACTCCGTTATAGGTATGGTTTAAAACTAGCAAGGTTCTATTCAAGGGGGTTTGATCTAAGGTAGTTTGATCAAACCCTCTTCAATTGGAATGCTTTAAATGGAACGTTTTAAGGCTTAAATCATTATATTTTCTAAAAATATGTGATTTTAGAAAAAATCAGAATCTCCCAGAAATTGTAAACCAACTTTGTGGGATCACCTCTCAACAAATATTATACAGTGATTCTCATACCATTTTTCATTAATTTTAACTTCTTTTGAAATAAAAATCAGCTACCCACTTCATTATGTGAGTTCAATAAAAAAAATAATATCAAATGTAAATTTATTCAACAGAGCTTGAAATCATGTGTATTCCCAAATATTGTGTTTGATAAAAATGTTTTGGTAGACATGTATGAAAAATGTGGTACAATAGAAAAATTAGTGAATTTTTTGAAAAAAATCCTCAAAGAAATGTGGTCTCATGTAATGTAATGTATGTGAGTATAAGATAATTATACATTCCGTTTTGAAGATTCAAAGTAGAAAGACATGCACACGAGGAACATATTAGATCGAATATCAATTCTTATATAACAAAATGTAGAATAATTGTGTTTGTGCATATACAAATTTGGCATATATGCCTACTCAGAGCAAGTTTTACAAGTTTTAAAAATTGTGGCATATATGCCATCTCAAGATCTATCAAACCCTAAGTACATACCAATCTATATCAAATCCTACTCCTGTGTTGGACCATCAAAATTGAGCCTCCTTGAAGAACTTAGTTGCTTTGAAGCTTCTTGCATAATAACAATTCAAACCAAAAATTAGATTAATTATGTGAATGGTTGACAAGATAGACTAGTAAATATAAACTTATATACTATCATTTATAAATTATGAATTTAACATCAAAATCACTATACGTTTACTATATTATATCAATAATGCAATTCTTGTCTACCTCAAGTCTTGCTCTCTTTTCTGCAAGACGGTCTACATATGATTGTCCCTTAGGATGATCAAGAGTCCTTGTATAAAGAAATGGTCCTACACTCGTCATAGTGTCGAGTCAGGAAGAGGACTATAGTAGGTAAAATAAAAATAATACAAATTAACATATAATTGTTGAAAAATAATCATATTTACTAAAAATATATCTACTCCTATCTAAACATAAATATCTATAATATAAAATAAACACATACCTATTGTGATGCTACAACACTAGATGGGCTCATGGTGGATGAAGCAGCTAAGATGGTTTCCTATATAAAAAATGACAAGAATGTAACACAATTTAAATGCACTACATATAATCATAATGTTGAGAATAGAAAAATATACACCTGTTGTGCAACTTTATCCAATGAGTCAGGCTTAGTGAACATGATTGTAAGGGAACCAAGTTGATGCATAAAAGATAATATTACATTAGACTATATCAATGTATGTAGTACAAGTATTTAAACATAATAGATTTCAAAAATTAACATTTAAATAATAATTTAAATAATACCGTATATTGATTCTCTAGGCCAAATGAAATGGTTGATTGCATAGCCTCCTGCACTTAGGAAATCTGGCCCTCTATTAGCAATTGTTAAATATTCCAACACATAAACATATATTAGTACAAATATCTCTTATAAAATATGAAAGAATTGAGATAAAAAACACTATTAAATTACTTTAAGTCTTACTGGTGCTTCCATATCATCCTTGGCAACCAATGTATCTCCTACAAATGGTCTACACCATGCTCTATTAAGTCCTACATTCGACATATCTTGAACCTAATAGTCAGATGTGTCTATGGGAGCCTCAATGGACTGTCAGAGAGCACCCAAACATAAATTTTTGCATGTCATGTAGTAATGGGGCACACAAATATGTGCTGAAGAAGATGGTGTACTGATCAGAGCTGATGATGGTATACTAGTCAGAGCTGATGCAATAGGTGCACCACCATCATGTTGGGATGTATTAGGTGCATCACCATCATGATGGGATGCACCATCAAATGGTTGCACAACATGATGGATTTGCGTGACCAAATGATCACTCAATGAATGTAAGGCATAAATGCTCTGAGTCCTTGCATCTAAAGAAATCTTAGGGTAAGGTAGTGGAGTTGGGGCAATGATAGGCAGAGAAAGATGAATTGGGGTGACTCGGCGTGCTCTAGGTCTATCCTGTGGCATCCCTCTACCAACACCCTGGAAATCTCACATGTCAAAGTAATTGACATGCCTCCCTAGGACAAACTCAACATATAATTTTTAGAGAAAATACTGAGGGACGCGAAGATTGTTGTTGGGTGGTTTATCAAAAACAATCCACCAACATCTCCATAAATGATCTAATATGCCTCTATGTGTGCACCATTTAATTGAAAATTTTGGCTTTCGCACATTAACAAATTGTCCTATTATGTGATTGATGAATAACTGGGCTAATTGGGCTTTGTCAATATCAAGTGCCCTCACCTCATCATATGATAACCCATTGGCATAAAATTTCCTTTGTTCCTCTTGCCACTATGCAAATCTATTATGTTGAGTTGCCAAAGTTTCAACATTTGAAATGATTGTTTCTAAAGTGTTTTTCATGTCTGATAGCTCAGTGAGTGTCTCATAGATTCAACTACATTTCTCAAGTGATCTAAATTTCTATGAATAGATTCATGTATTATTGGAATGTTTTGGTATGGAAACAACGGTCGTGATGAAGGAGGATTTGGAGGGTTTTCATCTTGAGCGGGTTAGGGTTTTCATGTTGAGCAGGGTTGGGATTAGCCATTTTAAGCCTGTTAATTGATACTTTTTTTCAAAATTAACAATCATTTTAATGCAATAAAAAACCTATCAAATATCCTATTTTTGACTAAAATTCACAAAAAACCAATGCGAAACTAATATAAATTGAAGAAAAACATAAAAAATCCAAAAATACCTTTCAAATTTGATTGATTTGAGCAAGAATTTACCTACGAATGTATATCTGAGTTGTGGAGTAGAAAACTCGCAGGCAGTTTGCTAAAAATGAGCTCTCGGGTTGTTTCTTTTGATTTAATAAAATAGGAAATGGATCTCCGTTTCCTTTATGTATATTTTTTAATATATGGTTGGGTCCGAGACCCGACCATATAGATATTGGTGATATTTTTTGAAATGTAAGATATCAATTATCATTTTATATTATAATACAAAATAATATAATATAATATAATATAATATAATATAATATAATATAATATAATATAATATAATATATATTATAATATAATATATATATATATTATAATATAATATATTATAATATGATAATATAATATATTATAATATGATAATATAATATAATATAATATTATACTATTATTTAATATTATAATATTTTATAATAATATAATATAATATTATAATATATTTAATATTATAATTAATATATTATTGTAGAAACTAAAAATTGACCACTTTAATTTGGTCAATTTACCCCCAATTCATTTCGTATCCTCTATATTAATTAAATAATACCGTATTATTTAATTAATATTCATTATCCCTTTATCCTAATTTATTTATTCTATCATCTCTAAATTCTAGCATAAAGAAAATAATTACCTTTAATTATTTACTCCCATCTCTTATCCCTTTCCTCCAAAAATTAAATAAATAATCTATTTATTTAATTCCCCTCATGTCACATCCTCCATAAAATGTAAGTTGTCTCTAACCTTCCTCCATTAGCCTAATCACCTTCCTAACCCCATGCTTGCACAACCTAATTATTGATTAGCTAACATAATCAGCCTTTTGGTCAACTCTCCCCATCCCCCAAGGAATTTTTAACTCCTTTTTGTCTTCCCAAGGTCGTTTTGAGGAATTTTTAATTCCTCTCCCATCCTCCAAGGAATATTAAATTCCTTTTCTCTTTCCCAAGGAATATTAAATTCCTTTTATCCTTACCATGCACATTAAAAAAGAATTTTTAATTCCTTTGGTCAACCTTTGATCTCAACGCTTGATCTTCCTCCCCTCTTTCAATCTCCACTGTCCATTCCATCTCCCTTGGCTAAATGACTAACACTTAGTCATTTTGGCATTCTACCACATTCTAACTCATATAGCCACAATCAACCACATTCTAGCACATCCATCCAAGCCTTCTACTCACACACCACCATCTTACATCCAAATCAAGCAAAAACAAGTTGTTATGCTGCTGAAATTGATCTAGGAGCACACATATCAAGCCATCAACGAGGGAAAACAACTTCATCAAGCTCATACAAGGTAAACTTAGTGTTATTTTAATATTTTTGTTTGAGTTTCATCTTTAGCCCAATCTTGAGTATTGCTTTTGGTTTTTATCCTTGTGCTTGAGTTTATTTCTTGCATTTTAGATGGGTTAAAAATACTGCACACATTTCTGGCATGCCCAGTGGGACCCACGTCATAAGTCCTTTACATTTTGTTGTTGTTTGATTTTTGCAGGTTTAGACATTTTCTATGCACAAGGGAGAATCCGCCTAACCACAGGGGCGAATCTGCTACCTGAAAGGGTGAGTACGCACTCGCCCATCAACAAAATAGGTGATTCTTCACTTGCTGAGTAGAACCTGACTTATAGAGGCATTTTCATATTCATCCTTTCATTTTAAAGGTGATTGTGTGCTCACCCTTTCTCCTGACGAGCGAGTCCGCTCCTGCCTCTTTCCCAACAGGTGAACTTGAGAGCTACAAGGGTGATTCTGCTAGTACCTAGCCCAAATTGCACCAATAGGTGAACACGTGAACTATAGAGGCGAATACACTACATAGATGAGTGACTTCTCAGATGGGCGAATCTGTGGAAGGGTGATTATGAGAATGGGTGAACTTGAGACCTATAGAGGTGATTCCATCTCTACTTACATAGGAAAACCTACACTCCCTAGAGGTGAACTTGCAACCTATAGAGGTGAATCTGCTCTTTCCATTTGCAAAAATAGAAGGTATAAAAAATGTCAATTTTTTAGTAGAGTTTTCATAACCCTTTGTACTTTCCTTTTCAAAAAAAAATTATCTGGGGGCTTCGCCCTCAGACCCCTTTCGCGGGGGATCAGACCATCCCCTCGCACCCCCCTTTTCATTGGGTTGGGTGTTCCACCCCCTTGGGCTAAAAATCATCTATTTTTCATCATATTTTTGCATCTAATGATATTTTTGTGCAACTTGTCCTCGTTTTTCCAAGACCAAAGTATTAAAATACTAACTTATCTTCTGCAAGACGAGCAGTCGAAGACATTAGTTAGTTGATTTCCCAAACTAATCTAGGCACACATAGATTTAATTAAAGGGTCAATTTACTTGTTTGCTATGTTTGGGAGTGTGTTGTTGATGTATGCTCTCCCCTTGCACCGTATGATGATCCTGGGTGATCATAAATCATAACTTGTTCTAGTCCAGTTGAGTCCACCTAGGAGTATTAGAGCGTGTATGCTCTCGCCTTGCATTATGTGCGAGCTTGGGGATAAAAAAAACATCTAGTACTTCCTTCCCTTTAGTGATACTTTCCTTGGATTTCATCACCCAAGGGATGATCTCGACCACATGTTACCAATGTGGTATATAAAGGGGGGAGAGCTAAAGCTATACCCCAATCTCGTCATGTCGTGTCTAGCGAAGTGTCAAAGCTAGGGTGATACCTATATAAGATGTGTAGGGTTGGTCCAAGTTTCCATCACTTCACTGGGGCTCCCGATCCACACTTGTGATGGGCTGGTGTTCATGGCTGTGCCTCATGCACCCTCCTGGTGTATCAAGGACTCCCCTAGTTGCCTGTTCAACCTAGATAGAGGCCCATGCTAAGCTAAAACTTGGTGTACTGCAGGGGATGTGAGTTGTACCCTAAAGTTACTCACCAAATTCTCCCTTAGGTTGAGATAGAAATCCTCATGGTGAACTATGATAGTTCCTGAGGAGAGAGAGAAGGTGAGCCCATGGCGTCTATTGACAACCCTGTGCCATTGGATCTCTAGCTATCAGCATTCACGAGAAAGGGTGATCCAGAGAACCACTTTGGTATCACAAAGCATTAACCTTGGGGTATCCCTTCAAATTGGTGGGCCTACATCAAGTTAGCAAACCTCTTATACTAATTTTAGGCTTGTGCTGTTTGGAGTGTCTTCTCGTGATATACTAGTGCTTGTTGTTAGTCTGAGTCAGTCAAAAACTTTACTTCTTGTTTGATGTGTTTTCAGGCCTTTGCCATAGTCTTCTCCTACCCTCAGTGGCGAGTTTTCCCTTCATAGAGGTGAACTTGCATTGTGGATAGGCGATCCTGCCCTAGAAGGGGCAATTCTGTGTCTTAGTCCAGCCAGGCCATCCTTTAGGAAAACTCGCTCTTATTAGGGGTATATTTTCTTGTGGGTCTCTTAGATAGGCGAGCCCACATCCACCTATTTTTGGAATAGGAAATCCTGTCATCCCCATAGGAAACCCTGTGTCCATGTCTCCCACATCCTATTTGTACAACCTACAGAATAGGCAAACTTGTTGTCCGCAGGGGTGATCCCATGTCTAGTCCATACCAATTCTGTCTATACACCTTAAGTAACAGGTGATCCCATCATCCCTATAGGAATTTTTGCATCTTGTCTATACATCTGAGGAAATAGGAAAAGTCATTATACAGATAGGAATTTCCGTTCCCTATCCGTACATATGAAGAAAGGGGCGATCTTGAAACTTAGATAAGTGATCCCGTTTCCTAGTTTGGCGATCCCATGAATCCCATCCATACAATCCAAGATATAGGAAATCTTGTGAATGATAAAGGAAATCTTGTGACACACATAGGTGATCTTGTGATCCTTTAGATAGGTGATTCGATTACCTTGAAGGGTGATTCCGTTAACCACAGAGGAAAATCTGCTTCCCATTCAAAATCTAGAGAGTTAATCCTTCGTGTCATGATTAGCCTATATCTTCCTCAGTCTGAAACCGTAGTTCGATAATTTTTCCTTTGCATATCCATCTCCAAACAATCAACTTTATCCATCCAACAATCATCCTCATCACTTTAGCTACATCCTTGAACTTAGAAGTCTATCCCATCACATCTTCCCAATCAAATCCTAATATGAGCTTAAGTCCAATCCTAATATGAGCTTCAATACAATCCTAATCTGAGCTTAAATCAAACCCCAATATGAGCTTAGTATACATCCCAATTTGAGCTTTAGTCCATCCAAATCCAAGATCTTCTGATATCAAAAAGAATCTTATGGCCCCTTCTTCCACATTATTCTAATCCATTCTATTTATCTTTTCATCATCTCTCCTTTTCTTCTAATCATATATTCCCATCTTTTTAATTGAACACCATTAATCCTTATCATCCATTAGTGTAACCAAAAATAGTAGTCAAGGGGAATCCCAATTACATTGATGATGATAATGAAATTCTTGTTGATCAAGATGAGTATGATATAGATTCCCTTGATGCTACATTACTAGCAAGCTTTCCCCAACCATCTTCCAAAATCCAATCACTCCTTTGAGCTATCTTATCACCCCTTAATCCACATCCAATAGCAATCCTTATGCTACCTTTGACAAGGGATATACATTATCTTCCCCATCCACATATCCATCCTACTCATCATCCACATCTCTCTCTTATCTATCCCCCACATATCCCTCCCATCCAATGTCCATGTCTCCATGTTCTCCTCTAGCCATATCTCAACCTCCATCTTCATACAAAAACACTATCATCTTCACCCCTAGTCCAAATCCTCCATCTCCTTATCCTCCAATGCATGATCCTCATCCACCATCCCAATCTTCCCACCTTAATCCACCATCCCAATATTCCTACCTTAATTCCCCATCCAATTTCTCTAACATCACTTCTCCATCCACATATTCCTATACTAATTCACCATCCATATCCTTCTATCCTAATCCACCATCCATATCCTCCTATGTCACCCCATCTTCCACTCCATCATATCCTAGTCCTTCCTCCAATCCATCATACCTTTTTCCTCCATCTAATCCCAATCCATCATTTCATTGTTCTCCCAACCCAATCCATAATCCACCATCCATATCCTCCTATGTTACTCCATCTTCCCCTCCATCATATCCTAATCCTCCCTCCGACCCATCCTACCTTAATCCCCCATATAATATTGATCCCCTCACCAATCCCAATCCTCCACCTACTCTTATTCCTCCATCCAATCCCATCCACCCATCTAATCCTAATCCACCTATTATGTCTCAAAAACATAGGTTTTTAGACCATAAGAGGGTGCCAGTCTCTTAGTACATTTTTGGCCAATGAATAAGGCAACTTTAATTGGTCACCTCATACTCTTTAGGATCTGCTAGACCTAGGCAGGTGTATCTGAATGATAAGGAATATTTGAGAGTTTAAAATGGATCCTATTTTAGGCAATATACTCACAATGGCACATGGGGGTGAAGTAGATGCAATATTTGATGACTAATTCCTACTAAGAGTGTTTGAATAATCAAGAATGTGAGTTGAATTTGTATAAAATGTTGTAAAACCGACTAGTGCCTAATCTATTGGGTGAATAGAGTGAATGGATGGATGGTGATTATGGAGAAAAATTTGTATGATAGGTCAACCTATTACTCAACTTAATTTTAACCGTTGGGCACTCTAAAATGTTTGCACCTTACAAAAACATGCAAGTTTGTCAGTTACTATACTCTTCTTTAATGATCCCAATGTTATTCCCTCAAATTACTATGATTCTATGAAAGAATTTTTAATTCTTAGCTTAAGGGAAACCAATCAGATTAGTTACTTTAAAAGGATTTTTAATCCTTTAGGGAACCAATTAACATGAATTAACTAAAAGGATTTTTAATTCCCTCTCACCAGAACCCAATCAAAACAACCACACAACAACAACAAATGTGTCCTGATAAATTTTGTAAATTTAAATAACTTGAAAAAACCACTTTGGAGACAACACAACAACATATAAGCATGAAAATCAACATAACAATTGAACACTGAATATAAGTCACCAATTAAGAACGATCTTCTCCATTATATTGCTTCAAAATGATATTGCATTAACAACAAAATTATTTTGATATGAGGTGGATTAGTTGAATATGCTATGCAACCTACTACTACTAGCAGTGATAGTGATGTGATGATGATATAAAACCAGGCCTTGTTTTCCCTTTTTATATGAGAAGCAACAAGCTATATGCCTCTTACAAAATGAGGCAACGTTTGAAAATTACACCTCTTTACTAACTACTTGTTTGATTGACATAATTAAAGAAATAAACAAGATTTGAGACACTTAGACGTATGAATCCATTAATCAACATAGAAGGCTCATGATCATTGATCTGGAACATCCTTCCTCTCCATGGTAGACGCCTAAATGCTATTTTCCTAGTGTTTTAATCCTTAGAATCTAGATATTTCTCCTCCCATTGGTATACTGTAAAATATGGCCATTTGTACTCATGAGATGTACCTGCCACTGACTATCCAACAATGCTTTCACATCATTGACAAACTTTAGGTATCCAATGCCAAAATCCATTAATCCATCTAGAATCAAATTAAGCTTGTGAAGATTTATATCCCATCCTCTTGAATGTTGGAAATGCACTTATGAGTAATCTGACCAAACTCCTTATTCCATTCATCAAAGTCTCTCAATTGTTCATCACCTTTTACTATTTTTGGTACATACCACTATTTCAGAGTGTAGAAAGAATCCATTCATGTCTTAATCCTTTTGTGTTGTCCCTGCACATATTGGAATTCATCTATGATCATCTTAATGGTTTGCTCAGTTGGATTTAATGTTGTAGGAGCATCAATATTCCTTTGTAGGACTCTGCATAATTTAGACAAAGTATGGTGTATCAGCTGGCACCTTTTGAACAGGGGTTCCAACACAAGCATATAGGCCTTTATTTGATCAAAAACTTGTTGGAGCAACTTATAACTGTCATGCACACTCTCTAGTTTATCTACAACCAACTTTACCTTGTGCTCAAGAATATTTTCTATAACCTCACAGACTTGCTTCTTTATCTCATCCCGTGTTTTACTGCTAGCTTCCTTTATTTTCTCCACTTCCTTATTAGGGGATTTCATTTGTTCAACATAAATGTTTTGTACAACTTCTATTGGAGCATTAGGAGGCTTATATAATATCATTTCCATGCTTTGTGAAGTTATTGCTCCTTTCAACTACTCTTTTAGTATGACATTTTCCATAAACAATTTATTAACTTCATCATTCAAGAAATTTTGTTCCTTCTCATATTCTTTTAGTTTGTCCTCCATTCCTTTAACAGTTGCATGCATGAACATAGATAAATGGATGGTTATTGTGGCTGCCTCCATAGTGGTGGTGTCCTGTATTGTTCTTACCATAGCAACCCCTTTCATTCCTTGTATTACATCCAGTAGTCTTGGCTTCTATGTATTCTTTTTCTTGATCCATATAGCTAGGGTTTCAATCTTGGGATTATACCCTGTTCCACTCACTCCTTGATCTAAGTCGAATTCTACAACTAACATTGGATCTTCTTGAGCACATAGCCAGGTACTTGAAGCTTGCAGAGCTCCTTTTCTTGGTGTCCTCAGCTTTGTCCTTGACAATGTATTGCAATTGAGTATAGTCTTAGGAAAATTAACGTGCTTTTAAGGGTGCACTATTTAGTCATATTAGTATTAATGCCAACCTACTACCAAATATTTTGCAATATGCTCACACTTTTGAATTCGATTATGCATTGATGCATTCGTGTGTCAAGGTGGCTGATGTGATCCATGCATTTACTACTGTAGTCTATAATGAAATCACAATATGCCTTACCATACTACTACTATCACTTATTACACTCACTATGGTATAGCGGTGTCGAGTTCTATGCCCTTTTACATAAAATACTTTCTATCCTTATGTTTGTGGGACAATGGTGGGAATACAACCATGTTGCGGTTATACTATCCACCTCACATGGTATTGTAGTGTCTGCCTTTCTTTCAATGCTTACCGCCCTACCACTTTGCCTTGAACATTTCTTCGCGGGGTGGTGGTGGGTACCGCCTTACTGTGTAGTCTTTAGCTTCCTCCCGCAAGGTGGCGGTGGGTAGCACCTTATCGCATGGTCTTTAGCTTCCTCCTGCAGGGTGGTGGTATGTACCACCTTAACACATCACTTAAATCTTCTCTTCGTAGGCTCATAATGGGAATTTTCTTACTGCACCTTGTGAATAACTCTTTGGTGCTATAGCAGTGGAGGTTTTATTTCATGACTATGAGTCGCCAATCCTCACTAACTTCATTTTAATGTTGCAGTACTATAGTAAAGGAAAAAATTGTTCTATTAATGATTATTTGATAGGATGAATGGGTATGTACAAAGGAGTATTAATGATTATATGGATCTTGTCACACAAATTGTTGCATTTCATGTTAAATATAGTGTAGAATCGAAGGCAGTAGATCTTTTGATATAAATGGAATGTGGATGAAAAATGAAGATTGATGGATACTGAGGACAAAATTTTTTGCTCCAACACCACCAATCCATAATCCTAGTCCTCCACCCATTCATAATCCTTCATCTTTTCACATGACCCAATCTAAGCCCAAAATACACAAGTATCTCCTTCCAAATGTCATCCAAGGACTCATGACAAAGAAGAAATCCTCAAATCCACATCTTGTTGTTGTGGAACCATGCCACCCCACTCCACCATGTATGTTCACTAGTGATGAGTCCCTTCTCCATCCCACACCTATCACTCCCATTCCCATTCCCACTCCTAACATCATCCAAACCATTGAGACCATCAAACCTACTAAATCCATTGAATCCCCATCTTCTACTCCTAGAGCCAACTAACCCATTGAAAACACCCAAATCCAATCCACTCCCCCTACTCCTAGTATCACCAAAATCCACTCTCATAAACTTCATGAATCCTCCATCCTTCTATCTTCCACATCCGAAGATCCCATCCAACATTCCTCTTCCACCACACCATCTACACCCATTGAAACTTTCCAAGAGTTTGTTCTGAAGTATACTAATGCATCCCCTTATCCAAATGAAGATCTTACCATCCCATATAGTCCACCTCAAGATCATAATCCCTCATCCACTTCATCCCATGATCCCCTTTTCATGAAAGATCTAATCCCTCCATCTCATGATCCCTTATTACCCTCTACCCCAAACCAAGATCTTTCCATTACACCTAATCCCCCTCACGATTCCTTATCACCCCCTCCTCTAAATAAAGATCCTACAATCCCATCATCTCCATCTCATGATCCTTTATCACCACCTCCATATATCCTTGGTACTCTTACATTTATCCAGGGTGGTTTTATTATAGATGAAGAACAAAGCATATGTACCACCCATCCTCCTTTACCTAATAATGGAATTGCATCATGTTTCCAAAATAATAACATCCCACCATAGATCGAATGCTCAAGACTATGAACTATCAAGGAAAAGGATTAGTCCTTCATGAACAATGTATTTTAGAGCCCATCCATGTCAATGAAAATCCACGTACACAAGGTCTTGGATATATATCTCAAGACTCAATAAAAAAATGTTGGTAAAACCTCCATACATCCTAAGTGAGCCTCTTCCAAAAGAACAATAAGCTCTTCCCATCACTCCACTCTACCGTGTGTCTCCATTCCTCCCCCTCAATCATATCACCTCAAAAAAAACATTCATATTCATCCTTCATCCTCCAAATCCATTTTGGGTCATTATGTCCCTCCATCCACCATCACACATCCTCCATTTACTAAGTCCATTTTAGGACCATATATCCATCAATCACCTATCCATATCACCCATCATAAACATCCCACTCTCATATTCCCTAATCAGGATGAAGAAAGGAACATAACTACACTTCCCCCATCCACACATCATCCCCAAAATCCTACCTCTATCACTCCATTCATATCCTCTCCACATCATCCATCTCCTCACACCCATCCCATTGCTATTGGAAGCACTTTGGATGCCAAAGTAAAAATGCATAGATCTAAACATCCACATTAATCTCAAGATCCACATGTCCCCTCTAAAGGACATGATGAATAAAAGAAAAATCCAATCCAAAATCCAAATCAATCCCAAAAGCTACGTAAGCCTATTAAAACAAAAATAAAAACAATGTGGATCCCAAAGAAAAAGGATGTAATGCCTTCAAATGAAAAATCCAGTCCAAAATCAAAAGTTGCTAATCCAACAACTAATCACACACATCCTCCATCTCCTAAATCTATTTTGGGTCCTTATGTCCCAAAGTTCATTATCCCAACTCCTCCATTATCCCCATGTTCTCCATCCATTAATTCTCTTATCATTTCTCATCCCCCGCAATATGTGCCAATGTTGGTCTTGAAAACATTCCCCCATCACACATCTACTCCATCATTCCATCCATACACTTTCCAACATCTCATCCATTATCCCACATATCTCTCTCATCCAATCCCTTTAATCAATTTCCTTGCATAATCCATCCATCCTAATAATGTTGTACCAACATCCAATAATCACTTCACACATGGGATCTTATTACCTTGTATGGAACTTGACGCTTGAGTCCATCTATCCCCTTTATCACATCTCTTCTAAATCCACTTATCCACATCCTTATCCTTATCCATCTCCATTTGCATACTACCCAAAAATCTAAAAGTCAAAAATTTCAAAAAAAAAAGTAAAAAAAAAATCGTCCAAAGGTGAAAACTTGGAAAACAAGTGCCTTAGATAAGTACCATGATGAAAACCTAGAAAATAGGCATCATGTGTAAATCCACCATCCAATTTTCTTCCACACTTGGGGGAAACTTCATCCCCTTCATCTCCTCCATCAAACCTATGCACCTATCATACCTATCATATCCCATTTATCCCAATCCATCCATCTTCCTTGCGATCTTGATAAGGAAAAGGGAAAATATTCATACATGCTTTGGAAACCTCTTGGCATCTCACTCCCTTATCCATCCATACATATTATCTATATCCATCTCACTCCTTATTCACCCATCCTCCTATATGCCATCCCTCTTGCCTCATCACACATGACATATCTTAGAGTGGGGGATATCCTTCTTTGTGATATAGTCCTTGGAGAAAACATTCATCCATCCTATCATTCCTTCTATATCACTATTGTCACCTTCCCACCCATCCATCCACCAAATCCCTTTCATCTTCTAAAATCCTCATTTTCCCATTCGTCCCTCCAAAAACTCCCTTCCATTTCCCCATCCTTATCTTCCTATCTGTCCATCATATCATCCCTTCCATCCCCCCATCCCTATATATCCATCATTCCATCCATACTACCATTTCATTTTCCTATCCATAATTCTTTGTCATTCGTATCTAGCTATATGCTACTTGCAATCTAATCTAATGCCATTCATCCCACTATCATCACTCTTATCTATTTCATACATCTTGCTAATCTCCTATCCATTTTCATCACTTATCTATCCATTATATCATCCTCCAAATTCATCTTTTGATGATTTGGATAACTACCCCATTCCTAAGCTTCATCCAATCACCATCCCCCTATCTACACAGGTCTATCTTGTTGCATCATATCAGCTCCATCATTTTATCTACTTCTCATGTTCATCTCATCATCCATTATCCATTTTTATTCATTGGTATTTTGTCAAACTACATTGCCAGTTTTCACATAGGCAAGGCTAATCACTTGATCATCCTCTAAGGCTTTTGTCCATCCTATTGTGTTAGTCTTCATCATCCATCAGAGTCTCCATTTTCCTCTTTTCACTTTATCTGTGGTCAGTCATTAGTCTTTTATCAAACTACGAGGTCTCTATGCTTTCACTTAGGCAAGGCCATCAATTGATGAGCCCCTAAGACTGTAGGTCTATCCTTAGGGTGTGTCTTAGTTTTGTGTCATGTCGTCAAGTATGTCCCTATCTTGCTGGTTCCTAATAACAAAATCCATTAACCTAAGAGGTTTAATCTATCTTGAGTATCCTAAGTCATGTCGATCACCTAATCTACCCTCCATCTTTGGTGTTAATAGGATGTATCCTTCCTTAAATCATACCACATCTATTCGTCCTATGGAAAAGGATATTTGAAATTTGTTGTGATCTTTTGGTTCTTTTGCATTTTTTTTTTTAATCTTTTGAGCTTCCTATTATACCTCGTTAGGGTCACCATGATCCATTTTATCATGGTACACTTTGACTGGTAAACATAGGGGCATATCTTGATTTTCTATGTGATCATGTTTTCTTGGTTGTCCCACATAGTAACTGCCAAGATCCTTTGTGGTCTTGTGTTACACTGGGGAAACCTCTTGTGTTTGTGGTTTTCCAACATTGGCCCTATCAAAGCCCCTATGAATTTGGGATGTTGGACTAACCTTTTGTTTGTTGTGTTAGTCGCATGCATGTGATACAAAGTCACCTTGGTTCCTCACACCCTGGTGCATAGTATCTCATGCTATATCAACTTAAGTGCTCCTTACGTGATAACATAACACATAAAAATTAATTTTCTTGATTTGGTTACTATCCATTCATCACCCCACATCCTCCACCCTCATCATATCATCATCTCTTCAATCCTCTTAGTTGTTATTCTAATCATCTTTTCCTCCATCATATTCATTCATTTCTACAATCTCCAATCTAAATCAAATCCTAATCCATTAACTCTAGCACAAATCATCTAATCAAATCATTGGTCTTTTTCCTAGCCTTTCTACAAGCCTTGATCTAATTATCATGATCATTGTCATTAGGATGTATCCTTTCCTATCCTTTTGTGTTTGTTTTGGAATATATAGTTCCCTCATTAACAACACTCTCATCATCATCATCATCAGGATGTATCATTCCCTATCCTTGTGTTTGTTTTGGGATATATAGTTCCCTCATCAACAACACTCCCACCATCATCATCAAGATGCATCCTTCACTATCCTTGTGTTGTTTCAAGATATATCATTCCCTCATCAACAACACTCCATCCATCATTAATAAACCTTGGCTTGTAGTTTGACTGGGGCAACATCAAGTTTGTCCTTGAATCCTTTGGTGCTTTTTTTCTTATCATTTTCTCATTCCATTCTCTCTCTCTGTATATCCCATTCTATCCATCACTTTGCATCATCTACCCTCATCTACCCTTTCATCATCTCATCCATTTTGAGAGCACACTCGTGTTCTCTTGAACTCGCATGTCCCCTCAAGGGGGCATCCTCAATCCCTAATATTCATCTTCACTCGCATTATCTTTCCTCCTAGTCACTCCTTTGAATGACTTGGACATCTTTCACAATCTAACCATCTTCTTCCGGGTTCTATGTTTTAATCTTCTTTAAAATGATGCTACTTCGTAACACCATCTCAAAGAGGGGAAAAATGTAAACACTGAAAATTGACTATTTTAATTTGGTCAATTTACCCCCAATTCGACTAATTTTGTATCCTCTATATTAATTAAATAATACCTTATTATTTAATTAATATTCATTATCCCTTTATCCTAATTTATTTCTTCTATCATCTCTAAATTCTAGCATAAAGTAAATAATTAACTTTAATTATTTACTCCCATCACTTATCCCTTTCCTCCAAAAATTAAATAAATAATCTATTTATTTAATTCCCCTCATGTCACATCCTCCATAAAATGAAAGTTGTCTCTAATCTTCCTCCATTAGCCTAATCACTTGCCTAACCCCATGCTTGCACAACCTAATAATTGATTAGCTAACCTAATCAACCCCTTGGTCAACTGTCCCCATCCCCTAAGGAATTTTTAATTCCTTTTTGTCTTCCGAAGGTCCTTTTGAGGAATTTTTAATTCCTCTCCCATCCTCCAAGGAATATTAAATTCCTTTCACCCTTCCCATGCACATTAAAAAGGGATTTTTAATTCCTTTGGTCAACCTTTGATCCCAACCCTTAATCTTCCTCCTGCTTTCAATATCCACCGTTCATTCCATCTCTCTTGGCTAAATGGCTAACATAGTCATTTTGGCATTCTACCATATTCTAACTCATACAACCACAATCAACCACATTCTAGCATCTTACATCCAAATCAAGCAAAAACAAGTCGTTATGCTATTGAAATTGATCTAGGAGCACACATATCAAGCTATCAACAAGGGAAAACAACTCCATGAAACTCATACAAGGTAGTGTTATTTTAATGTTTTTGTTTGAGTTTCATCTTTAGCCCAATCTTGAGTGTTGTCTTTGGTTTTTATCCTTTTTCTTGAGTTTATTTCTTGCATTTTAGATGGGGTAAAAACACTGCACACAATTATAATATAATATTATATGATATTATATTATATTATATAATAATATAATATTATAATATATTAATTATAATATTATAATATAATACATCCATCCCCTTCATTAGCTTGACTTCGCACCTACCCATACATTGATAGGAGAACTGGGGCATTCCTATTCCCGACCAACTACCCCTACTATCTATAGGGGCCCTATGACATGACACCTATCTAGGGTGTGAGTGATAACACTCTCTAGGATCCAAAGGAATAAAATGGTCTATCCAATTATTATATATATTATAATATAATATAATATAATATAATATAACAATATAATATAATATAATATAATATAATATAATATAATATAACAATATAATATGATAATATAATATAATATAACAATATAATATGATAATATAATATAATATAATATAATATAATATAATATAATATAATATAATATAATATAACAATATAATATGATAATATAATATAATATAATATAACAATATAATATGATAATATAATATAATATAATATAATATAATATAATATAATAATATAATATAATATAATATAATATAATATATATATAATATAATATAATATAATATAATATAATATAATATAATATAATATTATATAATATATAATATAATATTATATAATATTATAATATAATATAATATAATATTATAATATAATATAATATAATATTATATAATATTATAATATAATATAATATAATATAATATAATATATATTATATAATATTATAATATAATATAATATAATATAATATAATATAAATATATAATATAATATAATATTATAAATATTATAATATAATATAATATAATATAATATAATATAATATAATATACATATATAATATTATAATATAATATAATATAATATAATATAATATAATATAATATATAATATAATATATAAATATAATAATACAATATAATATAATATAATATAATATAATACAATATAATATAATATATATATATAATATATATAATATAATATAATAATAATATAATATATATATATATAATATATATATATATAACATTATATAATAATATAATATTATATAATAATATAATATTATAATATATTTAATAATAAAATTAATATATTTAATATATTATATAATATTATAATATATTAATTATAATATTATAATATATTAATTATAATATTATAATATATTATAATATATATAATATTATAATTAATATATTATAATATAATATAATTAAATAATATATTATAATATATTATATTATAATTATATATATTATAATATAATATAATTAAATATATTATAATATAATATAATTAAATAATATATTATAATATTAGAATTAATATATTATAATATTATATTATTATATAATATAATATAATATAATATAATATAATCATATAATATAATAAACTTAATATTATATTTAATATATTATAATATAATATTATATAATATTTAATGCTATATAAATATTATAATAAATATAATATTACAATATATTAAATATATTATTATATTATTAAATTAAATGTCAATGCTATATTATAAATATATTAAAAAACATTATTATAATTTATTAAATTAAATATCCATGCTATATTATAAATATATTAAAAAACATTATTATAAATATATTAAAAAATTATTATAATATATTAAGTAAAAATATTGGTTGGCCCCAAACCCGACCAAATTTAAAAATCTGACCTAAATGGAATGGATATCCATTTTGGTTTGGTATTTGCTTTAACACTATGTACTTTCTACCCAAGCCTAGATAAATTCAAAGTGGTTTTCATCTTTTTGAGCAAGTTCAAAACACCTTTTTTTTCACATCGCCACTTTTTGGACCCCCATGATCTTGCACAGACCCTCCTGTCAATGCGATGCATCTTCGTCGATACTATGCATAATGTTTATATGTCATGTGCGTAACACTCATCCCTTGTGGATTGTAGTTCGTTATGCTATGAAATTCCTTCATCAACAACTATTCTATTATTTTGTGTTATGATGTAAACATGTGTATGTGATTAATTTCCTTGATTAGGAATTGAACACAAGGAAATAGTGTGCTCCACCTTTGAGGAGATGGAACACATACAAGAGGGGGGTCCTCTTCCTATTTCACTCTTAGTTCATTAAAGGAAACCGTAAATATCTCAACCTAATGATCCAATTACGAAAAAAGATTGCTACAAGGTCTCCTTAGGTGTGATTGAAAGTGGGGTTCACCACTAAGAAAATGCTTAGAAAGAAAGGGATGCAAATATGAATAAAATAAATCCTAGAAAATTAGAATATGAAATCAGATAGCAAAAAAAAAGATACATAAAGGTACCTAGAGAATTAGAGATGACTAAGCAAGGCCTGAAAACACTAAAATTTGCTACTTTTGATGTGTATTGGGACTCATATGCCAGACTAGGTGATTTAGTCCCAGTGTAGGGTTTTTGATTGAATCTAGAATTTACAACTGGTAAACTAGGGTCTAGAGGAAATGACTGAAAAGTGGTATACTAGGACTCATAAACCCAAGGTGGTGATTTATTCCTAGTATTAGGGTTTGTCTAAAACTCTATAATCCTCTAGTGATCTTTTGTAGCTTCTCTCACTTCCAATCTTTGAGTCTGAAAGTTTGAATTCTAGCTTGTAGGTGATTTTCCATGAAGATGACAACTTCTTGACAACTTTGAAAAATTTCTTCAATCTTGCAACTTTGTCTTAAAAGGATATTCAAGCTCAAAACACCTAGATCTGTAATCACACATGTAGAGGGAATTTTTTTTTGATTTGTTAGTCGATAGGGGTTTGCCTTGGTCAAACCTCATTTTGGTAATAAAACCTTGAAATGAAATGAAATAGAATGAAGGAATGATGAATGAACAATATGCAATGTTGCAACTCACCAAACCCTTGTAACAAAGGCTACAATCTTATGTGAAATGGATAGCATGAATGTAGATCTTGACTCTTGATTAAATGTTATGGATCTTGACTTGAATGCTTGCTTGAATCATGAAATCCTACATCACAAATGTTAGCTCAAAGAACACACATGATGCATGATGAATTTGACATGATGCTTGAATCTTGAATGTAGATCCAAAATGTTTGATAACCAAATATTGAATACTCTTAATCTCATAAACTTGCTAGGATACTTGCTCATGGAAATTCCTAGGAGAAAACATGTGAAATAATCTTGTATTTATACTTATTTATGCCAAATTTCCCAAAATTGCAACACTACAAGCTAACATTAGATCTAGGAGAATAAAATATCGCCAATAATTGAATTCAAAATAGGTCCAAGCTAAAGCAGGACTCATACACCAATTGGTGTGTATGAGTCCTAGTAGCCTAAGCTTGGGACACAAATTTTAAGAAATATTAAGTTTTATTCCATATTCAGGATTAGGCCCCATGACCTAGGTGGGACCCATATGCCCAAGGTGGCATATGAGTCCCAAATCACTAAATCTGGATCACACAACCCAAAAACATGAATTATGATTGGTCATTAGATAAATGTCAAGATTGTCCTCAGAAAGATGCATTAAATAAGGTTTGTGGATGCAAAATAAGACCAAACAAGGCATAAAGAAGCCCAATTTTAGTAGGGAGAGCCCAAACAAATGTGAAAATGTAAAGGGATACATTTTCCTACACTAAATTTAGCCCCCACTTTAGTGAGAGGAGGAACTTGCTTCAAACTCACACTAAATTAGAAAAACTAACATCAAGAGGGGTCCAAGTGTACCAATACTAGTGAGATAGGATGACAAAGATCAAGAGGATTGTGCAAGCCCCTAGGATCAAGATCCTATGGAAAACCAACATAGGCACAAAAGTTTGTCCAATGCGATGTGGATCAGATCTAAGTTGTTTGTCCAAAAACATTTACAAGTGGAACACGATATCCACTATGCAATCCAAACACGTGCTCACAAGGGATAGTGAAACCTCAGGCTGTCCACTAGGTGAGCCCCCAAAGAGGTGAGACACATACGTACGCGACCAATATGCGCTCACACACATAAACAAGTGGCTATGGGAAAGTCATTCCTAAGTTTAGATCCCATACGCTAACCATACCAAAGTTATAACTCATGATAACCTTGATAAGGCACCACACAACACGAACAAAAAAAATTCATGAGGCAAGCCAAAATTCATATGCTAACACTCATGAACTGATGGTTCCATAGGAAAGCAAAGTGTGTTATGCAAGGTGGCCATATAATAGTTATTGTAAATTCAAAATAGTGTAAGGTATGTTCAAAGGAGTTTTTCTTAGTTCATGTAAGGTCTTAACTTAGGGAACATTGTGCCTAATGTCTCTAAGAGAGGACCAATCAAAGAATAGAAGATTCACAACTTAGGGGATGTAGTGTGTCGCATCAAGCCATTAAGAGGAATATAATATGCTAAGAGAGATTATGCTCTTGAGGGACATCACACCCAATGTCACCACAAAAAGAAAGATGCATCGCATGAAGTAAGAAGAGTACACAATGAAACATGAGTTGTAAAATGAAAAAGAATAATGCCAATGTATGCCCACACTTTAAAGAAATTTCTAAACACCATGCTGTGAGAAATTACTTTAAAGTAGCAAATGATAAATGCTAACAATAAAAAGGACATGAGAGATTATTTGGAAAGCCCCATGTCAAGTCATATGTCTCCAAATAAAGCTACATCATGAAAAGGGGTTGCCCCCAAAATGAAATACCAAAAAAAATAACACATAAGGGATCCATGGATTTAGGGTCATTATTTCTTTGCTACAATGTTATTAGAGAGCTCAAAACTATCATCATTCCCAAAATACTCATGGAACATGAAGAATGCCACAAAGAGAGTGAAAAAAAAGAAAATATTTTGAGTGAACATAGAATAGACCTAAACGTCTCAACACCTTTCATCATCCACAAAAGGAAAACACAAGACAAGTGAAAATATAAAGGAAAAGCTTTTGGGTCAACATGGAAGAGACCTAAATTTATCAATGCCTTGCATCATCCCCAAAAGGAAAACACGAGAAAAAGAAAAGAATAAAAATTTACAACATAGAGAAGAATGTAGATACAAATAGAGGAATGTCACAAAGAGAGTGATACATAAAACATAATGGTACAAGGAGATCACATTACACACATGCAATCGCATAAAGAAACATGAAAAAGAAAACAAAGAAAGAATAGTAAAGCACATACGAGTCAACCTATAGCAGGACATCCGTACCCCAATCTTGCTCATGATATATGAAAGGTGGACAACTAGCCAAAGGGATAACAAAAAATTCCAAAAATAGGACAAGGCTATCTAATTCTTGTCCCCATAGTGTGCAAGACAAGAATGAGTCGAGGTAGGTGATGAGAAAGAGCTCCTTACATTTTGAAATGATTTTAAATGAATGTAAGACATGTAATAGTGAGCATATTATGATCCTACAACTATTACATGGAAAGGAGCGAAAGGACATGCTTTAAGGGATTATTTCTATGATATCAAACTTTTTAAATATTTTTTTAAATTATGAAACTCATCAGTACTATGTCTAAGAACTCTATGATATTGACAATGTGATGTGTTTGTGTTTTCAGAATTTGGTTTTTCATTCTCTCGTATGGGTGGTAATGTGATAAGTCCTTGAATTTGAAGTATGTGTAGGGTTATGTCAATTGTAGATGGTGGAAAAGGGAATTTTATCTTCTTTAGTTTGTAAGGCCTTTGTTGCTTGTTAGATTCACCAACTTATTGAGTTAGATGTTGAGGAGGAGGATCTAAGATGATACTATAATCCCTATCATCGTTACAAGGCATTGGTTGTTCTTTAGGAAGGAGGACACTTATATCTAGAGGGGGATCTTGATATCCAACCCCTTTGGTATCTTCTATTGGTATTTGCTCTAAGATTTGATGAATTTCATGTTCGCTTGTTGTATCGCATCCTTGTTTTCTTAAGATTGTGAATCCTTTTCCATATGTCTCTTCTAGGTTGATGGGAGTGTTGGTCACTTTGTTAACATAGGATGGTTGAATGTTTACTTGATTAGAGGTGATAGGTTCAACTATTGTAGGGAACTTAGGTTCAGTTTGTGTTTCAATCTCAAGATGTAAAATTCCAAACATCTCAAGTTGTGTTGGTTGTTTTGTGGAAGGATAAATGGATGCATTATTCGAAAGTTGTTAATGCAATTGTTTATAAAATTTTTCATGCTATCATCATCTTCTCTAATGATGTAACATCACAAGGAGGACATGCATTAGGAGTTGATTGAGAACGAGTGAGTTCAATTTCATTAGGGTCATTTCCAAAAGCACAACCTAATACATCCACTAATGATTTCAGGGACATCTAAAGCTTACCAAGCACATATCCATGATGAAATACAATGTATTAACTAAGAATGATATTTGTAAATGCAATTTTGAAATTAAGTAATGCATGAAATGAACCGAATTAAGCTAGGTCTAATGAAATGAATGAAACATAAACTCAGTAATCTGAAATAGAGATTTAACAACAACAAACATAAGCAAAAAACCAAGGTTTTTAATGTTGTAAAATGCAGTTTCAGGTTTGATACAAGACTAAATTTCCTAGAGGGCCATATGAGTGCCAATTAGGGTTTTTAGAAGGCTCAAATAGTGAAAAACACACAACACAAAATTCCTAGAAATCAAGTAAAACAACTTGTATTGGGACTAAATTTCCCAAAGGGGCGAATGAGTCCCAAATGAGGGTTTTGACACTAAATTCGGCAAATTCTGAGTGAATGTGAATGTTTCTAATTTGTATGTTGACTGGATTGTGTGCAATGACATATTTCAAATGAAATTCGATGATGCAAGATACAAAAATGCAACCTATATGCACTTTCACTAATGCAATATTTAAGAGTCCTAAATGAAATTTAACCTAGATCTAGGACTATGATGCTCTCCAAATCAAAAATAAAAGTTTTCAAAGATTAGGTTCACCAAAATGAACACAAGGAAATAGTGTGCTCCACCTTTGAGGAAATGGAACACATACAAGAGGGGGTCCTCTTCCTATTTCACTCTTAGTTCATTAAAGGAAACCCTAGAGATCTCAACCTAATGATCCAATTAGGAAAAGAGATTGCTACAAGGTCTCCTTAGAAAGAAAGGGACACAAATATGAATAAACTAAATCCTAGAAGCTTAGGATATGAAATCATATAGCAAAATAGAAAGATACAAAAAGGTACTTGGAGAATCAAAGATGACTAAGAAAGGCCTGAAAACAATGAAATTTTCTTCTTTTGATGTGTATTGGGATTCATATGCTAAACTAGGTGATTTAGTCCCAGTTTAGGGTTTCTGACTGAATCTAGAATCTGCAATAGGTAAACCAAGATCTATAGGAAATGATAAAAAAGTGGTATTACTGGGACTCATACACCCAAGGATTTAGTCCTAGTTTAGGGTTTTTTTGAAACTCTGTAATCCTCTGGTGATCTTTTGTAGCTTCTCTCCCTTCCGATCTATGAGTCTGAAAGTTTGAATTCTGGCCTGTAGGTGACTTTCCATGAAGATGACAACTTGAAAAATTTGAAAATTTTCTTCAATCTTGCAAATTTTTCTTCAAAAGGTCTTCAAGCTCAAAACACCTAGATTTGAAATCACACATGTAGAGGGAGAAAAATGTTGATTTGTTAGTGGATAGGGGTTTGCCTTGGTCAAACCTCATTTTGGTAATAAAACCTTGAAATGAAATAGAATGAAGGAGTGATGAATGAACAATATGTAATGTTGCAACTCATCAAACCCTTGTAACAAAGGCTGCAATATTATGTGAAATGGCTAGCATGAATGCTAATCTTGACTCTTGATTGAATGTTACAAATCTTGACTTGAATGCTTTCTTGAATCATGAAAATCTACATCACAAATGTTAGCTCAAAGAACACACATGATGCATGATGACTTTGACATAATTTTTGAATCTTGAATGTAGCTCCAAAATATTTGATAATTAGCTCTTGAATTATCTTGATCTCATAAACTTGCTAGTATACTTTCTCATGAAAATTGCTAGGAGAAAATATGTGAAACAATTTTGTATTTATACTTGTTTATGCCAAATTTTTTGAAATTACAATAGTACAAGCTGACATTAGATCTAGGAGAATAAAATACCACCAAGAATTGAATTCAAACTAGGTCCAAGCTAAAGTGGGACTCATACACCAATTGAGGTGTATGAGTCCCAATAGCCTAAGCTTGGGACACAAATTTCAAGAAATGTTAAGTTCTATGCCATATTTAGGATTAGGTCTTGAGACCTAGGTGGGACCCATTAGCCCAAGATGGCGTATGAGTCCTAGATCACTAAATCTGGAACACACAACCCAAAAACATGAATTATGATTGTCATTAGATAAATTTTAGGATTATCCTCAGAAAGATGTATTAAATAAGGCTTGTGGATGCAAGATAGGACTAAACAAGGCATAAAGAAGCTCAATTTTAGCAAGGAGGGCCCAAACAAGTGTGAAAATGTAAAGGGATAAATTTTTCTACACTACATGAATTATCTACATATATGTTTTATTATGCTATGTATCCATACATTGCATTTGACTAAAATCTTTCAGCTAGGTAATTAGATCATCATTGTATTTAATTAACATACATCCATGTCTGTTTATTATATTATGATAGCATCTAATCTAAACATACATCCATAAGTGTAACTGTGATAGGTCGAATGTGAGTGTTAGAAAACAAGCAACAAGCAAAAGAGTGCAAACAAACAACTTAAAACAACCTACACTTCAAGATTAGCCTAAGTTGGAAACAATTCAAGACAAAGCAACGAAATGGAACTTTATACCTTGTGTTGAGTCGATCCTTTGGTTGGCCCTTCGATATTTGATGTGTATGCTCCTTGGATGGCAAGATGCAAGCTAGATGAGGATGTGAAGATGGATGCAAGTGGATGAAAATGTGAAAATGGCTAAGTGAAGATTGAGAAACAAAACTGCAAGAGTTTGGCTAGCACAAATGATCTCCCCAAAATGAGAGAAAAGAGGGGGTATTTATAGAATTTTTGAGAATTACTAGGGGAAATGGAGGGTCAAGATTGATCCACCAAATATCAAGATGTAGGGATAAGGTGAGTTGAGAACTCACAAGCCCTCACATCTTGACATGTGGCAGGTGAGATAGCCCTAAAAGGTGAAGTGGACATGAGGTGGAAGGAGTAGGACATGACATGGAGGGGGGTACAAAGTACCTTGGGATTGGACAAGATCTCCTCATAAAGGAGGTCCTTGTCCCCATGTGGGTGAGAGGACAAGTGGGGAATTAAAAATTCCTCAAATATTCTCATGGGGAAAGGGAAGGAATTTAAAATTCCTTAAATGCATTAGATTAAATGTGAATTAAAAATTCACATGGGAAGGAGAAAGCCTTTAATAAGGTTGACTAAGGACACATGTCATAAAGGACATGGGGAAGAGAAAAGGAATTTAATATTCCTTGGAAGGATAAAAGGAATTAAAAATTCCTTGAGAGGTTGATTAGGCTAGTTAGTGAGGGATTAGAGGATGGTTAGGTGGCTAAGAGAGATTAGAGGCCAACTTGCAAAAGTTGGAGGATGTGACACATCCTAATCAAAGATTAGGCATGTGCACATCCTAATGATGAGATTAGAAGAAGGATTAGGATTAGATAAAAATGATGGAGGGTGTGACATGAAGGGAATATTTATTTAATTCAATTGATGGAAGGAGGATTAAAGAGATAAGGTATTATTGATTAAATACCTTAGGGATTTGGCAGAATTAAAGATATTAATTAAATAATAGTAGTATTACTTAATTAATGAAAATAAGATGAAAGGGGATGAATTTGGATAAATTAAGTGTCCAAATTTAGACATCTACATTTTTCCCCTCTTTGAGATGGTGTTACGAAGTAGCATCATTTCAAAGATTATTAAAATATAGAACCTAGAAGAAGATGGTTAGATTGGGAAAGATGCCCCAGTCATTCAAAGGAGTGACTAGGAAGGGAAAAAGAAAATGATGAAAATTAGGGATGAAGGATGCCCCCTTGAGAGGACATGCGGGTTCAAGAGAACACGGGTAGGCTCTCGAAATGGATGAGGTGATGCGAGGGGATTTGAAGAAGATGATGCAATGTGATGGAAGATGGGGAGGGGAGTGTGATGAAGGATGAATGGATGGGGGGATTTGAGGATGAGAGATGAAATGCAATTTAAATGCAATTTTCCATTGTCGGAGCACTGATTTTTGCTATAGCATAAGACACAAGACACCAAGGTATGAAGAACCAAGGCGGATTAGTGTCAAATGCATAAAACAAACATAACAAACAAGAAGGCTATCCCAACACCCCAAAGTCATGGTGACCTTAGTCGGGCCAGGTATTGGGATAACCACAAGCACACAAGGATGCCCCAGCGTAACACAAGACCTTAGGGATCTTGGTGGGTACTACGTGGGACAACCGAGAAAACAAAAAATCAAGATACACCCCTATGTTGACTAGTCAAAGCACACCATGATATGATGGATCAAGGCGACCATGACAAGTGATGATAGGGAGCTCAAATAATAAACAAAATACAAAAGCATCAAAAGATTGCAATCAATTTCAAACATCCTTTGCCATAGGATCAATCAATGGGATGGATGTGATTGATGAGGTCTGTTAGGAAGGATGCATCCTGTTGAGACCGATGATAGATACTAATTAAAAGATTGATATGACGCAGGATATTTAGAACTGATTGGATCTAATGGTACAAGTGGATCTTGTTTGTTAAGGACCAGTGAGATAAGGGCATAGCTTGATGACGTGACACAAGAGACATGACATAAGACTGACACATCCTAGCGACCTAGGGGCTCGGGGGCCGATCAAAGATTAGCCTTGCCTACGTGGAAGCACAGAGCCCTCGTAGTTCGATAAAAGGTTGATGACAGACCGTGATGGAGATTTTGATGGATGACCAAGATAGGATGGAGGACAGGAGGAAAGTGGACAATATAGATCGATGATGGATGGAACCTCGGGGGCGGATCAAATGATTGACCTTGCCTACGTGAAAGCGTAGGGGCAACGTAGTTCGACGGAAGGCCAAAGACAAGTGATGGATGAAAGATGATGGAATAACCCTAAAATGATTGGACCGACACGACGGAACAAGATAGACCTGTTGGATTGGAACAGAGGATAGTGACTATACAAGCTCAGGGATGGGATAGTTATCCAAATCACCAAAAGATGAATTGGGAGGATGATATGATGGATAGATGGATGATGAGATAGGATAGGAGATTGAAAAGATGTGTAATTAAGAAGTAGAAGTGATGATGATGAGATAGATGGAATTGGGTTGTGTGGGGGATTATGAGATGGGATGAGGGGAGAGGATGGAGGGAGGAAAAGGATTGTTTAGGTGGATTGGATAGAGGGATAAGGATTTGGATGAGGAAAAGGTGACTAGATGGATAGATGAGAATGGATGCCATGATGGCAGGATAGGAAGATAGGGATGGGAAGATGGATATAAGGATTGTTCTGATGGAATGAATGATGTCTCCAAGGACTGTATCACAAAGGAAGATAGATGCCCCCACTCTAGATATGTCATGTGCGGGGAGGAATGAAGGATGGAAGACAAGTGGAAGACAAGTGGATGGGAAGATAAAAGAGTGAGATGGATGAAGATAGGATGCATGGATAAGGAAGGGAGATTGAGGGCGAATGACGGGTGGATAAGGAAGATAGACGAGTGCGAATGAGGATTAGGATAGTGTGTGGATGAGGGGAAGGTATGCTAAGAGGTGTCCAAAGCATGCTTATATGTTTGCCCCATTGTTATCAAGATCACAAGGAGGATGGAAGGATTGGGATAAATGAGATATGCCAAGAAGGATGTGTAAGCTCGATAGGATGGAGGGGATGGACGAAAATGATGTATAGCAATAAGATGGGTGCATAGCCGAAGCCGAAAGAAGCATAGTGGATGGAGGGAATGCAAATCGTGAAATTGCCCCTGCGTGATGATGGGGATTTATTTGATGATCACTGCTTTGCCGTGTTTTCATCATGGTGTTTATCCAAGGCTTTGTTTGCCAAGCTTCACCATTGACGTATTGTTTCTCTTACTATTTTATTTTGATTTTTGACTTTTGAGATTTTTTTTTTTGATTTTGACTTTTTGATTTTGACTTTTGGATAGTATGTGAAGGAGATGGATAAGGATAGGGAGGCTTAATAAGTGGATTTAGAAGACATGCGATATGGATATGGATGAAGGACTCAAGCATCAAGTTCTATACAAGGTATTAAGAGCTCATGTTCGAACCGACTATTGGATGTTGGTACAACCTTAGGATAAATGGATTATGCTAGAGGATGAATGAGAGGGATTTGATGGGGAAGATACGGGGGATAATGGGTGGGGTGTTGGAAATGGTATGGATAGAATGAGGGGGTGGATACGTGATGGGGAGATGAGTTCAGGACCAACATTGGCACATGTGGTGATGGATGTGAAAAGATAAAAGGATGAATGGATGGAGAATGTGGGGATAATGGAGGAGATGGAATTGTGAATTTTGGGACATAGGGACCCAAAACAGACTTAGGAGATGAAAGGTGGGTATGGTTAGCTTTTGGATTAGCAACTTTGGATGTTCTTACAGACTTTTCATTTGATGGCATTGCATCTTTTTTCTTTGGGATCCACATGGTTGTGATCTTTGCTTTGCTGGCTCTTTGCGAGCTATAGATTTGATTTTGATTTGGGATTTTGTTTTTCTTTTCTTTACCATGTCTTTTGGAGGGGACATGGGGAGCTTTAGATTCATGTGGATCTTTGGATTTATGCATTTTTATGTTAGCATCCAAAGTGCATTTATTAGAAATGGGATGGGTGTGGGGGGATGGACGATGTGGAGCAATGGAGGTAGGAGTATGGGGATTACGTGTAGATGGGGGATGTTTAGGTATGTGCCTTTGTTGATCCTGATTATGGGACATGCGAGAGGGATGTTTATGATGGATGACATGGATAGGTGTTGGATGAATGAGCGAATGAGATGGAGGAGGTGATCTTGGGATATACGGACTCAAGATGGATAGAGTGGGTGAAAGGACATAAGAACCCAAGATGGATGCAATAGATGAAGGATGGGAGATTGTGGATGGAGGGATGTAAGGACCCCAAATGGATGGAGCGGATGAAGGAGGAATATGGACGGTTGTTTTGAGGCGATACGATAGAGGAGGAGGGATTGCAGCATATGATTTGGTGGAGCAATGGGAAGAGTCGACATTTCTTTTGGAAAAGGCTCGTTGAGGACATCTAGAGGTTGTACCAACATGTTTAGATTGTGAGTCTTGGGGAAGAGATCCAAGACCTTGCATGCAAATTTGTTCTTTGACTTGGATGGGCTCTAAAATACCTTGCTCGTGAAGGCCTAGACCTTTTCCTTGATAGTTCATGTTCTTGAGCATGCGATCCATGATAGGATTTTTGTTATTCTGAAAACATGATGTGAGTCCATTATTAGGTGGGGGATGATGGGTGGTATATACACTGTGTTTTTCTTCGGCAAGGAGGCCACCATTGAAGAATGTGAGAGTACCAAGGGGATATGCGAGTGGTGTGGGGGTAGCATTTTTAGGCGATGATGGGGGATCATGAGAGGGAGATGATGGGATAGTAGCATTTGGATGGGGGCTATCGGGGGAGGGATTAGGGGATATGATAGGATCTGATTTTGTGGTAGTAGGCTCATGCAATGGAGACAGAGATGGAGCGGTAGAATCTTGAATCTCAAGAGGATCACAGGATGGAATGGATGGGGGACTGTGATCTTGCGGTAGACTAGATGGGATGGTAGGATCGTGATCTGGGGGAGGGGATATGTTGGCATGCTTTGGATTAGGCTCTTGGCATGACTCATCGTGTGCGAGAGGCATGATAATGGAGTCATGGGGGGACTCTTCAAGAGGGGAAGATGGAAGGATGGAGGATTCAATATATTCCTGGGAATGGATACTAGGAGTGGAAGAAGTGGATTGGATTTGGGTGTCATTAATAGGTTCGACGGCTCTCGGAGTAGGGAGCGGGTGTTCAATGGATTTGGTAGATGTGATGGTAGGAGATGGGGACTCAGTGGATTCAGAGGATGTGATGGTAGGAGATGGAGACTCAGTGGATTCAGAGGAAGTGATGGTAGGAGATGGGGACTCATTGGATTCAGAGGATGTGATGGTATCGTCAATGATAGGTATTGGATGGAGAAGGGTCTCGTCACTAACAACCATGGATGATGGGTTGGGATGGCATGGTTCCACGACTGCAATGTGTGGAGTGGGGGATGTTTCCTTTGTTATAAGTCCTTGGAGAAACTTGAATACACTAGGCTGAGGTGGCAAGGTGGGAGTGGATGAAGGTTTATGGATTAGTGGGGGATTAGGACTAGGGATTGGTGGGCTAGGATTAGATGGAAGATTAAGACTGGATGGAGGATTAAGGTAAGGATATGGGCATGGGGAGTTAGGATAGGATGACATGGATGGTGGATCATTGGTAGAAGATATGGGTGACATGTTGTAATAAAGGTATTGGGATGGTGGACTAGGATGGGAAGATTGAGGTGGCAGATTAATATAGGGAGATGCGGATGTTGGATTAGGGTAAGTGGGTGGGTGTGTTTGACTAGGATAGGAAGGTGTGAATGTAGGATTAGGTTGAGCGGATTGGTATGGGAGATTAGGGTAGTGGGTACATGTGGATGAAGGATTGAGATAAGAGGATGTGGATGGGGGATCAAGATAGGGGGTACGGTGACGACAAACTAGGATAAGGGGATGATGTAGGTGAAGGATATGATGGATATGATGGACATCCCTTGTCAAAGGTAGCATAAGGAGTGTAATTAGGAATAGATGAAGACATGATGGGATAACTCAATGGGGTGATTGGATTTTGGAATGTGGGTGGAGAAAGCTTACTAGAAATGATAGTGTCAAGGGGATCTATGTCGTATACCTCTTGATCAACAAGACTTTCGTTATCGTCGTCGACGTAATTAGGGTTTCCCTTGACCACTATTGATGGAGGATAAGAATTCATGATGATGAAAGGATAAAGATGATGGATAAAGATTTTGGGTGGAAATGGACAAAAGCCCAAATTGGGATTTAGGACAAGCTCAGATCAGGATTGGATTAAAGCTCAGATTAGGATGATTGGATGATACGATGGGATTGATTTTGATGATCGGATTGGATTATTAAAGGATGATTATGACACCGAATCTGCTTCGAGATGGAAGTAGATTGATTGGGTCGAAGGTGATTGGATAGGGATGCGATTGGATTGGATTGGATTGATTGATCGATTGAAAGATCAGATGATGGATTGGATAGGATGACGAAAGGGACTGCAAACCCCGTTCAGAGATTATCCTAGGTGACGTAGGCTATTGATTGATCAGATTAATGGATGAATGGATGATTGCAGCACCGAATCCACCTTGAGATTGAAAATGGATTGATTGGGCTGATGATGATGATCAACTTAGGACGGATGACAATCCTAAGAGGATGTTAATGATGACGATCAGATCAGACACTTCGGTCAATTTGGATAATAACCCGAGATGAAGTTCAGGGGATTTGGATGATTTGATTGGAGGAATGGATGAACAAATACTCAAAATGAGAAAATGGTTGATCGGGATCGATTACTCGGAACGAGTAAATGGATGATCATAACGACAGAACAAGAGTTCAGAATGATGAAAGGAGGTGCGAAATGGATGAACTTTTACTCGGAACAAGTAAACAGATGATCGGAATGATAGAACGAGATGACAGAACAAGAGTTCAGAATGATGAAAGGATATGTTAAATGGATGAATGTTTACTCAGAACGAGTAAACGGAGAGAGTGGTAGGGTATACCCCCCTCGAGGAGGTAGATGGTGAAGAAAAAAGGTGCCCCGACCAACTTCTCAAAAGTATGAAGTGGTACATATCATCGGAAAGAGCACGAAAATACGAGAGGAACTGCCTTTGAACGGAGTTAATCAGATAAACGGTGTGGAAATGGTGGCCTCGGGAAGAAAGAGCGTATGGATAGGTCGACCATCGACTAGGACAGATCCGCCAACACAGGACAGTCACCACTACACAAGGACAAAAAGTTCGGCACTCCAGAAGATAGGTTTGGCACCAGACTAGATGTGTTTGGCACTGCTAGAAGAATGTTTGGCACCGGAGAGGACAAATCCACCAAAGGATAAGTTTAAGCTTGATGTTTTGATGGATGGGTTAGGCAAAGGACCCAAAATATAGCAAACACTAATAATGACTGGTTTTGCACGAGAAAGACAATTCAGACAGCACAACCCTAAGATTAGTAGAGATGGGTATGGCCAACAAAGTCTTCTACTCTAGGATGAACATAGCATAAGTAAGGGTCCGGAGATGCACCTGACGCGAGGCCTAAAACCAAGAACAACACCAACTCATATAAGCGGAGCTCCGAACCTTAGCTGGTGATACTTCAAAGGCTCGGACCAACTCTTTCACGTCCATTAATTTCTCAAGCAATTACAACGGTTGGATTGAGGTACAACTTTCGCTTTCTCCCCTTTGTATACCCCACCTGGATGGTTGGAATCGTCCCTTGGGGTGATGAAATCCCCAAGCAGTCCCACTAAGAAATTGAAAAAGGGTGACTCAAAAAGACTTGGAAAGGTACGATTTCTCGTCACCCAGGATCGCCAAATGGCGCAAGGGGATTGGATACGTCAAATAGCCTTCCCAAACATGCCAAGCAAGGTTTATTGACACCCCTTTAATTAAACTATGTTCCTATTTAACCAAAAGACAATTTGGGAAAACTTGAAATTTTACTCTTTCCTCGGAGGATGTGTGTCCTACTAATCTAATTAGGACCACCCCGCCACCTAATTAGGGACCAACTACCACCTAATTAGGACCACCGCCACCTAATTCAGGGACTAACTGGGCCACTCTAATTAGGACCAGTCCGCCATTGAATTAGGGACTAATCCGCTTACTCCAGACCAACCACAACGAATTAGACCAAATTCGCCACCTAATTAGGGACCAATCTCGCCATCGACTAGACTAACTGCCAATCGAATTAGGACTAGTCCGGCCATTGAATTAGGGACCAATCCTCACCACTCCGTGACCAATCCACTGAATTAGGGACCAAATTACCACCTAATTAGGACCAAATCACACCTAATTCAGGACCAACCCCACCTGAATTAGGACTACCGCATCAATTAGGGACCAATCCATTTACCTGACCAATCCGCGCACTGGTCTCAGGACCAAATCTCGGCCATCAATTAGGACCCTAATCAAGCATCAATTAGGACCAATCTCACATTGTAGGGATAACGTTCCACTGGTGAACTGACTCCTTGAAAATGCAGAAAATAGCAACGAAGAAAATAGACCCGCTTTGTGGGTCCCATCAAGCGTGTAAAATGTGATAGGCTCAATGAGGTTAGGAAAACAAGCAACAAGCAAAAAAGAGGCAAACAAACAACTAAAACAACCTACACCTGATTAGCCTAAGTTGGAAACAAATGTACATTAAAAGCAACCGAAATGGAACTTTATACCTCAAGGCTGAGTCAATCCTTTGGTTGGTCTCTTCGACTTTGGATGTGTATGCTCCTTGGATGGCAAGATGCAAGCTAGGTGAGGATGTGAAGATGGATGCAAGTGGGTGACAACAAGAAAATGGCTAAGTGTAGGTTGAGAAACAAAACTGCAAGAGTTTGGCTAGCAAAATGGTCTCCCTAAAATGAGAGAAAAGAGGGGGTATTTATAGGATTTTTGAGAATTCCTAGGAGAAATGGAGGGTCAAGATTGAGCCACCAAATTTCAAGATGTAGGGCTAAGGTGAGTTGAGAACTCACAAGCCCTCACATCTCGACATGTGGCATGTGATTTAGCCCTAAAAAGTGAAGTGGACATGAGGTGGAAGGAGAAGGACATGACATGGAGGGGGCACAAATTCACCTTGGGATTGGAAAAGATATCCCCATAAAGGAGGTCCTTGTCCCCATGTGAGAGGACGCTGGGGAATTAGTAATTCCCAAATATTCTCATGGGGAAAGAGGGAAGGAATCTCTTAAAAATCTCTAAATGCATTGGGATTAAATGTGAATTAAAAAACTACATAAAGGGAGAAAGTTTCTAATAGGGTTGACTAAGGACACATGTCATAAAGGACATGGGGAAGAGAAAAGGAATTTAATATTCCTTGGAAGGATAAAAGGAATTAAAAATTCCTTGAGAGGTTGATTAGGCTAGTTAGTGAGGGATTAGAGGATGGTTAGGTGGCTAAGAGAGATTAGAGGCCAACTTGCAAAAGTTGGAGGATGTACACCTCCTAATCAAAGATTAGGCATGTGCACATCCTAATGATGAGATTAGAAGAAGGATTAGGATTAGATAAAAATGATGGAGGGTGTGACATGAAGGGAATTAAATAAATGGAATATTTATTTAATTCATTTGATGGAAGGAGGATTAAAGAGATAAGGTATTATTGATTAAATACCTTAGGGATTTGGCAGAATTAAAGATATTAATTAAATAATAGCAGTATTACTTAATTAACGAAAATAAGATGAAAGGGGATGAATTTGGATAAATTAAGTGTCCAAATTTAGACATCTACAATAACATACATCACATACTCATACATGCAAAAAAAACCATACACATAAAAGAGCACCATGATGTCATACCAAAATCTTATATATATATATATATATATATCAAAATGTGTATGATGTACATGTACCACACCACTGTATCAAAATGTGGTGCTTGAATATCTACATATTCCTATACATCAAAATAATGCTATACAAAATAATATCATAAGTATACAAAATGAAACATATACAAAATGGGCCTCTAGCCCCTAAGAACATGGCTCCTTGATTCCTCTGGTCTTGGTGGTGATGGCAGTCGAGGTTGGACAAACGAGATGGAATACGATCAATGTGATCACAATACTGATAAACCCACTCATAGTCATCATATCTCCTTTCACAACTCTACAGTCTCCACCTGTAGTCATGCCTCTCGCTCTCGAGCCTATTGTAGCTCCTCTTGACGTTGCTATAATTGGGGATCTATAACCGGCCTCATGATTGCCACTTGCCCATTGAGGTTATTGAGCTATCTCTGTAGGGCATCATGTGCCCTCTCGACACTATCTTCTTGTGCCTTGGCTTGATCTCACTTGGTGAGGGTAGTACGAAGCTCAGTCACCTGCTGATCCCGCTACCTGATCACATCGGTGACATCAACAGTCCTCTGTATGATCTTGACTCATGCCTCCTCATACAAAGTCCTTAGATGCATTACATACTCAAATAAATGGGTGTTTCACCTCATTGAAGCTAGCCAGTATGTATCGAAGATGCTCCCTTGGATTGGCATGGTTGGGGTCACCTAGGAGATACATCGCCTGATGAAGATGATCCACTATTGTGTGTCTACTACAACCACAAAGCAGTAGAAAATATAAGTACTAGATGATATATATATAACACAAACATATATATTTATATCTATATATATATATATATGAGATGAAAGTGAAATATGAAGTACTAAAAGGAAATAACATGAACCGCTCTTATACCTTGATCTTGGCCTGCCAATGTGGATATGGGAGATGTGACATTAGGATCGATGCCCACTATTGCTATTTCTATTGTTTCTTGGGGGACACTACTGTCGAAGGTAGCACCATTGAGATTAGGATGGTGGTTGGAGGTGATGGAAGCCTCTGCCACCACCTTGACCTCTCTATCGCTTCACGTGCCACCTCTCCCTGCTGGCCGTCATCATTTCAACCTTGGTCCTCTCCTCTTGCTGCTCCTACCTACCCCTATGCATTGAAATTTCCCATGGATGTGTCTACCAAGAAAATCAAGGTAGGACCTACTGTTTCCCACCAGGTTCGGAACCTGCGGGAAACCCCTATGTCATTGACAAGTAACATTGGGGGTCGATTTTCGTTGACCGACCCATCATCGATGACAATAATGTTTTCTATGGTCAGACGATGATGATCAACTGGTTTGGTGGTGCTCTTGGTTGCTTGAACGTACATAGGGGGAGTTAGGGGAATGGTCTACAAAATCCTGAATTGTCGAACAACCCGATGCCAATAATAAGGAACTATAATATAGTCGATGTGCATCACTAGGAAGAGATCACATTGCATATGTCATAGCTACCGCTTGTCTATAGCCCATCTCATGCCTTTATGTGGTGGCCATCTAACCTCATGGGACTGTAATGTATCAAACTATAATACCAAAATTAAAGGTCTCTGTATCTCTAGTCGTGTACCAATGGGTATGCGTGGGCCATCAATGTACAATAAGTTGTGCCCTGAGGAAACCCAATTGGCCAGGTAGTTGTAATGTTGTGAAAGCTCACACCTACAAGAGTGTGCAAGTTATGAGACTGGAGTAATCATGATACACATATCACCCTAGCTCATGGTACAAGTGGGCGAGCATGTTGTAGCCCCATGTAAAAATGGTCTGTCGCTCCTCCATCTCACAAATTATATGGATGAGGTTCTCGTGTAGGTGTGAGCCTTGCCCATCCATGGTGACTTAGAGGGTGACTACGACTACCATCACCCTCCTCAAAAGTGGGAATTCCACTCATCCCTGCTCAAACCACCATATATAGATGTGTTCGGTGGTGTTGTCGAGCTTTGTGCACCCAACGTAGTACTGTTGGCCCTCTAATAAATCTTGGGTTGAGTGTGTATCATCCAAAGCCACTCGCCCTCTATGAATAGGAAAGCTGGTGATGTGGCACATGTCCTCGAGTGTGACTATCATCTCTCCTGACAGGTGAAAATAGGAAGTCAACATGTCCCAACACTCCATGAATGCCATTAGCATTGGAGTATAGTATAACATCTTGGGTAGGGTGTTGGCCCACCACAGGCCTACCCATCGAAGATTATCCTGATTGTCCACATGCATCTGGGCTACCTGATCCTAGTGTAATAAGCACATGCCTACCTCTGTGCTCTCGCATCTCGAGCCAATCCTACAAAATAGAAATAAAATCTATGTCAGATCTAGCTATATAACATCTATATTAGATAATTCCAACTTCTAATCAAAATTTTCTCTAATTGGCCTCTGGGACATAGGCACGCCACATAGATGTCTACTCGATGTGCTAGTGTTTGAGGTTGTCCACCATGAATGCTGCCTAGATGATAGCATGCATGGTAGATGCCAGGGAAGATGAAGGCCACCAACACACTATCAGGACAACACATAAGATGGATTCCTTCATGCCAATCAAACACATGCACTGCTCTGGATTTGAAAAACATAAAAAAATACCTAAAAATAAAAATAAAGGGTCAAAATCGATGTACTTCATCGACCTTGGCTATGACCATGCACAACTGTTCTATCCTAGGGCCCACATAATCTTGTTTATGATGAATTTTGTTGAATTTTCTCTCACAAAATTCAACAATTTTCTTGTGTTGAATAGTGATAATGACCCTTCTATGGGACCTCCTGGGTATATATAGGTCATTTTTGGCCCATTTTTCTTGGTGTACGTTGTCCTTCCATTTTTCCTATTTTCACCCCACCTAGCTAGGGGTAAACATAGAAGGGGGAATATCTCACCTCTTGATCATATTTTTCTTTTGATCCATCAAATTTTTATTGAGCATTCTTCTCATTGTGGTAGCTTCTTCCAATTTTTGAGCTGACCTAAGTTTGAGTTTTGCAGAATGACCCTTCACATTTGATGTTGTGGTTTCTTGCTGGGTTCGATGGCTTGGGGCATACTTAGTATTTTCCTACTCAACCTCTATGACCTCTAAAATATAATTTGGCACACAAATCCATAAAATTTTCAAAATTTTCATGCTTGCACTAATGTTTGAAAAGAATGGAGGTCTAGACGGATTTGATGCTTGGGTATTGCCAAGATTGTTATTGAAATGACCACGATTTTGATTGGTATTTTGATTGGTTATAGTCTCTTGCTTGGAGGTTTGGCCTTGTTGATTGTTGTTTCCGTGTTGATTTGTATTTCCTTGTTGATTGGTTCGTGGAGCACTTGATAAATTAAAGACAGATGGTCTTGTTCGTAGATTATTTGCATCCACTATGCCATCATTGACAACATTTTTATTTCTATTCCAAAACCTTGTTTTATCGTTGTTGTTTTGATTTGATGTACTTGGATTATCAAGTTTTATCACTCCCTGTTTAACCAAGGCCCCTTCAATGGTGATTGCATTTTCAATCAACTTTTCAAAGTTATGAGGACAATGAAGATTAAGCCTATAACTTAATTCTGAATCTAGGCTATTAATGAAGATATCCATCTTTTCCTTTTCAGGAATAGGACGGGAATATCGTGCAAATAACCTTCTCCACCTTTGCAAGAATGTAGTGAAGGGTTCTCCTACTTTTTGTTTCACTTTACAAAGATCAAGCATTGTTATCTGGTGTTGAATGTTATAGGAGTATTGTGATATGAATTGATTTATTAACTCCTCAAAAGTTTTGATGGGTGGAGTGATCTTAGAAAGCCACTCCATGGATTG
>VDFB02052038.1:0-33570 GCA_007258455.2 Sequoia sempervirens | reverse complement strand
GAGATCAAACAGGACTTGTGCAAAACTTTTGACATGACAGACTTGGGCCTCCTGCATTATTGTTTAGGTGTTGAGGTTTGGCAGATAGAGAGCAGCATTTTCATCTCCCAGTCCAAGTATGCTCGAAGTCTTCTGGATAAGTTCCGAATGCAAGATTGCAAACCTGCCTCTACACCCATGGAAAAAGGGCTTAAATTGTCAGCTAAGTCCAATTCACCTGTGGTAGATGAAACATTGTTTAGGCAACTAGTAGGAAGCCTCATCTATCTTGCTGCTACTAGACCTGATTTGAGTTTTGCAGTGAGCTACATATCGCGCTTCATGACAGCCCCTAAGGCTGATCATTGGGTAGCAGCGAAGCGTGTGCTGCGTTATGTGAAGGGCACTCCTGATTTTGGACTCTTGTACACTCGGAGTCACGATCCTAAACTCAGTGGGTTCACAGATTCAGATTGGGCAGGTTCGCTGATTATCAGAAATCAACATCCGGGTATGTGTCTGGGATCCGGCAGTCACATGGACTAGTAAGAAGCAGCAGGCAGTGGCTCTCTCCTCGACAGAAGCAGAGTATCGGGGAGCAGTAAAAGCAGCATGTGAGGCAGTTTGGCTTCGCCGGATGCTTGCAGATATGAAAATATCTCAAGCAGGTCCGACTCCCTTGTTCTGTGATAATCAGAGAGTTCTCAAACTTGCCAAGAATCCGGTCTTCCATGGGCGAACCAAGCATGTGGAAACTCATTGCCATTTCATTCGGAAGCTGGTTGAAGACGGATCAGTTCAGTTGTTGTATGTTCCGACAAAGGATCAAACAACAGACATTCTCACCAAGTCGCTCAGTACAGATAAGTTTGTAAAATTCAAGGGGCATCTTGGTGTAGTTGATAGATTGAGCATTAAGGGAGGGTATTAAAATAATGTTTATTATTTATTTATTAATGCTCAATACTGTAAATTATTGTAAAGATAATGATAAGATCGTCTCCGATCTTATCTAAAGTTTCTTTTTAGAAACTTTCCAGTTTTTTGTAAATCTTGTAAACTATTTATTGAGCGTCTTGCTCATTGTTAATACATCGAATTATTTACCAATTACCTATGTAATAATAAGGCTAATTTAAACTTTAACTGGAAACTTTAGGTAGAAGTCTAAGCACAACATGGTACAAACCCGAAGTAACCATGAGCAAAATCACAAGGTCGAGCAAGGCTCAAGAAATGTCAAGGAAAAACTAGACCAAATCCTAGCCCTTTTACAGGAAACGAGAGCAAGGGTGGACCACTTAGAGAGAGAAAGGTCTAGCGCTTTTTGCGACTATATTCTATATCTATGCTTAGTTTTACAACCTCCCCTTCTCTAAATCTACGTTTAGTTATAGTTTGGATTGAATTGTTGTCTATGATGTTTATTGAGCTCTAATTTTAATTTATATATGAAGGAAATCAATAAAATGTTCCACAAATTCAATAATGTCTCTTATAGGAAAATGTTTTGAAAAATTTACATATAATTTTAATTTTTGATAAATTTTCCAAGCTTTCCTTGAGTTTTTACTAAGTCCCAAGTTTTTAAAAAATTTCGATCAACTGAGCAATTGTCAAGTCTTAAGTTTTTCAACAATGGGTGACACAATGGCTCCCCTCTACCTTCTATCTCTCTCCCGAAAAATAATGAACAGGTAGATTTTCCTTGCGCTCTACAATATTTTGTAAATCCTTCCATGATTCAAACACTTGCTTCATCCCTCCTTTCATAGACTCATTTGAGCGCTAGAAAGTTCTCCTAGGCCCTAGAAGAATTCTTGCACTTGTTTAAGATGAAACAGTGTTTGTTCCTTTTGAATTTTAGGTTTACACAATTGGGGTTCACTACCATGGTCACAACTTTGACCTGGATGTTGCCACAATAGCAAAACCCATCCTTTTTCTCTAGATTTCTTATCCTTGTTCAATTCTCTATCGGAGCTCTAGAACCATCTTGATGTTCATGTCTCACCAAATCCTTCTAGATCATTTGTATCTTGCAAACTTTGAATGACAACTCTTTTGACATCTTATCACCATTCAATAACCTACACATTGAACAAAGTTGGAGTCGAGAAACAAATTAAATTTGTTCTAATTAGTGACATGATTATGATTCTTCCACACCAAAAAGTGAATATATATATACATATGAGGGTCTTGTTAATGTGTTTCTCTATAAAGCAAGATGCTTTATATAGACCTTATGATACTTTAGTTATAGTGTTAAATCTCATATTTCTATGATTTTATACAAAATGAAAAATGGACCCTTTTTATTTTGCATATATTATGACTATTTTGACCAATTAACGAGATTGACTATTTAGACCAAGTCAAAAAAGAGGAGAAAAAGGGTAAAGGGCATTAAATGATATATTTTTGTCTTGACGCATATGAGGTTACATTGGAAGCCAAAGCAGATGATGAGACATTTAATGGAATAAACATGAATAACCATAGTTGTCATTGAAATGACCTTTGACAGGTTCCTAAGGAATTACAACATGATTGCAATTTAATGCATTCACTTGCCATCATAGCCTGACGATCTAAGTAACCTCTTTTAAAACTGGTGATGAAAAGCTTCATGGCTGCTCTCATTCATTCTCTGCATTTCCATTTTTGGCAATCATCTCTCCTCCACTAGGTTAGTCTCAAATGGCTATCCACTACTCAATGTCAACTCCCGGTTTGCTCCATAGGCCAAGTTAGCAAATGCTTTGATACCAAAATAATCTAATTTCTAGGCGGCATCACAACCAAATGCCAGAAGTTGTCCAGACTCAATAGTAGTCCTGCTATCATGGCTAAGAAAGAAAGAAAATATATTGATGTCCATAAATGACCAAAAGTAGATCAAAGATAATGGAATGTACTGCTAATATGAGGTATATATTAATGTCCACAAACGACCGAAAATAGATCAAAGAGAATGGAATGTACAGCGGGTACAACATAAAATGCTAGAATGAAGTAACATAAAGACCTGAAAATATTATAACCACTAAAAACAAGCGAAAATTAGAATATAATGGGAGAAAATAACAAACAGAAGCATCAGTTTTAAATGGATCATTTGTAAATCTTCTATGGTCATTCTTTTGTGAAGCCCCTACCTCTCCTTTAATTATGTTTCTGTGTGTTACATTCAAATATAAACAGGAACTGTTTAGTGACGGTTCTTTTATTGCATAAATTTTATTTGTCTTGAACTTTATTCCCAAATGTTAATTGTTAACATTCTCAGATATACATATAAAACAGATCAGTCGTAGAGGGTGCTTTTGGTCATAATTTTGTATATACCTTATCAGTATCGCTAAAAATCGCTGCTGTTTTTATCATCATTTGCATTTTATAAATCTTATTGAACTAATTCCTAAAATGTTAGTAAAAATTTTCTTTTATTAAACAAAGAAACAACAATACATAAAGTCAAATGCTCTTTAGGAGTATCAAGCCTTACCTAGATACACGGTTAGTGGGAGTAGACTCTAATCCAACCAAAGAGAGGCCTAACTCACATAGCCAATGTGAAGAAAAAAGTTGAAGGGCAAAAGTGGAATCTCAAGTCTTCATTGAATATCATTTTTCCCAACACATCACCTAGAAGTTTGATTTTATCTCACCCAATTATTGTGGTCTTCACAAATAACGAAGAAACAACAATACATAAAGTCAAATGCTCTTCAGGAGTATCAAGCCTTACCTAGATACACGGTTAGTGGGAGTAGAATCTAATCCAACCAAAGAGAGGCCTAACTCACATTGCCAATGTGAAGAAAAAGTTGAAGTGCAAAAATGGAATCTCAAGTTTTAGTTGAATATCATTTTTCCCAACACATCACCTAGAAGTTTGATTTTATCTTACCAAATTATTGTGATCTTCACAAACTAGTATTGAAAAAAGTTTGTAAAAGTAAACACATGATCAAGCAATACAGAAGTATACAACAGAAGAAACTTAGACTCTGGACTATTACTATAAGTGTACAAGGAAAACTAGTACACAGGAATATACTCATCAGACAGGCTTTGAACAAGATTTGTTGTGTGTGTGTGTGCATGCACACATATGTGTTGGGCAGGTAGGAATGCATATGCAGAGACAGGCGGATGGGCAGACAAGAGTGTGTGCATGTGTGCAGCTTTGCATGGATGTGTTTGTGCATATGGGTTTGGCTATCAAAAAGAAATCGATAACAGATTAAATGTGGTCTTTGGATAGTTTATGGATCTACATGAGTCAAAATTTCATGCTTTCTAAATGAAATCTATAACAGGGATATTTGTAATACAAATTATGCTTGTATTTTGGTTCAAAAGTCATGTTGGTTGTGTGGACATGATACATCTTGCAAGAGAATATGTGTGAATGGAAAGCTTTAGTACTCTATAAAATTATGCAAATCCATAAAAATTCAATTCTTCAACAATGAAAAGAAAAAATAGTAAGTTATGGGAGTTCTCCCTTGTGAGATACTTAGAAGACAGTGAAACTTTACTACAATAGAGATGTGTTTTAATAACAGACCTGACTGGTCAATTGATCTGCTAAGAAGAAGTCAGGAAGCAAAACCTGCAATCGTTTGCACCTTTCAGTTTCTTTTGAAACATTTCACTAAGTACAGTACAAATTATGGTAAGGAGATTGAATCATACCTTGTAGGCAGGAGCACACATGCAGCGAAAAGCACTGCGTAGAAAGAAAATACGACTTGAATAATAAAAAATCTTGAAAGGGCACAACAATAGAAATAACAGAACCTGTACAACATGCAATTTATCAGAATTAAAATAGAGTTTAATTGTACAGGAAGCATTCAGATTTCCTTTTTCAGTACTAAACCAAGGGATAATCCTAATTCTGTAGTCAAATATGGGTCACACAACTAAAAAAATGTTTTATTGCTTGCTGTTTTATTCCTTTTTTTGTGTGTTCTTTTTTTTTTTTTGCATTACTCTTTTTTTCAGGAAGCCTATTTTATAAGCTCACTGGCTTCAACTTAAAAAGTAAAAATATTTGAAAACCAAGGTTAATAGTCTTTTAACCTTTAGGAATTATCTTACCAACATTAGAATCAGAGGGATGACTTCTGGAATTGTTGGAAGGTCCTTTGTCTCCATGTTTAAGTTTGAAATTATACCAAACATTGAAAACAGTGAAATTGCCATAGCAATAAGCAAGATTTCCCTGTATCCCAGCTCAGTTCCTGACTTAAAACCAAAGATAAAGGGATAATTGATCCGATAGTGAACCCACAGGTATATATCTGCCGCATACATTAGCATATGAAGAAAGATACAGCCCAATATGCTGCAAGAAAATTAAATTCATTAGAAAGGCAAGAAATCAAATAAAATAAAATCCATTAAATCAAAAAGTTAGAATAATCCATAATAACACTTTTTTATGTTGACCGTTCTAAAATAAGATAGATGAATGAAACTTTTATTTTACAAGAGAATGTCCTAGGATGTAATAGCATTCTAGGACAAACAAAGGCTGTGATAAAACAACATGATTTGATCATTCTAAAATATTATTATGTAAAAAGTATTCTCCTGGGGGTGTTAGGACAAACAAAGGCTTTGATGTAATAACATGATATGATGTAAACAGTAATATTAAGTGCTAAATTAATAATGTATTTATCACACGTTTATTGAGTAATAAAAGGATATTTCATATGGCAAAAATGGGCACCCTTTTCTCTTGTGTATTTGTATATCATTTAATATCTCTTTTGTGGTTTTTTTGTAACCATCATATCGAACTCAATGTTCATTTAACAGCCTAATAATCTAGTGAGCATTTATGATACAGCAAGTGAAATTTTGTCCATTTATCTGGCAGATGTGTGGTTAATGTATTTGAACAAATATATTGACATTTCTTTATCATTCCCCTTCCAAGTTTTATTATTCTATGTAATATCCCTTGCTGATATACATGTAAAAAATGAACTTTTGCACCCAAGGAACATTGTCAAACAATTCAAATGCAAAGTCTGATCTTGCTGGTACAGAATTTCAGTCTGATTGTATGCTTGAGAAGTAATGATTAAATGCTTCAAATACTTATGTATCAACTCTACAATGATTAAACTACATTCTAAATGCAAATTTGACTCTTTTTGATCCTTTTCAATGCACATAAATGATTTCTATATGCAAACTAATCACCTACAGCCATGTGACATTTTGTCATACAATCGGCATGCATGCTAATGAACTGAGTATGAATGATATTAAAATGTTCAATGACAACAATATATAACCAGCAACTTATATCTCCTTGATTGAAATGATTTGTTGTAATGTCCCCAATTTAGCCCTACACTCTTCGTTTGGATTTAGCCTATTTCTGGAAACTCGTAGGCTAAAGCTGAAATGAAAATTAGAGTTTCCACTTTCAAAAGAGGTTTTGAGGTCTTGCATGCGAGAGTTTCTAATGCATGTCTGGTGAAGCTTTCTGGGTTTTTGGAGAGCTTCGCAATGAGGTTATATGCATGACAAGATATTGACTTGCGTTCTCAGCAGCTTTTTGGAGGCTTGCATGTTGGAGTTTTCCAGTTTGGCTTCTAGATTCCTTATGGGTTCTCAGAGAGCTCCACGATGGTGTGACATGCAATTGAATCAGATGACTTTTCCAGAACTACTATTTTTAGTAAGTTGCGACAGCTACTCCAAATGTGGAGAAAATGAGTTTGGAACAACTTACTATTTTTAGCAGTATGCTACTTTTAGTAAGTACTATTTCTGGCAGGTCAGCTTTAGCAGTGGTCTCTAGCTTTTGAGGTGATTATTTTGGCAAGTTTGATATTTGATGAAAAATAATGTTTTAAATGAAAAATATTTGGCTAAGGCATGGAGGACGATTTGGAGAGATAAGTGATTTTTATAATGTTTATTAATTAAACATTTTTGGAGGCCTTATTTGATGAATTAATATTTAAGTGAAATATGTGCTAAGGCAAAAGGGGACGCCTAGCTTGGAGACATTTGAGTTTAATTAAATATTTCACTTAAATCTTTTAGTGAAATATTTGCAAGTTATAGAATATTTCACTTAAGTCTATCTTGGATGCCTTTTGGTGATATATTTGCATTTTATTAAATTATATTTCCACATATGGGTTGGAAATGAAATGCAAATGAAATTTGGAGAAAAGGTGAAAAGTGAATTTCATTTAGGCACCCTAATTGGAGGGAAAAGAAGATTTGAATTTGGAGACAAAAAAGTTATAAATAAGAGACTTGGCCTTCAATTGGATTATCTATTGTTGCTTATCATATTGTTATGCTGCTGAAATGCTTTCAGAGCTTACTTCGAGGGATGCATACCTCCTAGTTCTTTCTCTTGGTTTCGTGCTTGAAAGATAGCACCTAGCTGAGTTTCTAGAGACTGCTTCTCATCCAGACTAGCAGACAGAGCATCAAGGTTGAAGATTTTAGAGATTTGTCAGTTTTGCATTTGCTGGTTAGGGTTTTGCTGAAATAGAAATCTGCTCATAAGTCCATGCACGATTTTTTGGTGGTTCTGAGTATTGGCCCTATGCTTTAGTCTACCTTGGGCGCCCCTCCTTGCAAGTTTTCGGATTTTTTAGAGGTGTCTCGGATTTTATCTTGCTACTAGAACATTTCTGGAGGTCATACCTTCTTTGAGGTTGCATTGGAAAGCGTGCATAAATAAATCACTACTATTTGGAGGAGTTTCTTGGCTTGGTCTTGGTCGCTCAACTCCTAGCTCTCATTTGCATTCAGTTCCACATCATTCGGAGGTGTTTTGACGATGTTATGAGCATTTTGGTGATTCTAGGGCTTGCTTGTATGAATTTTCTGATTGCTGCAATTTTATATCAGACCTGATATTTAGTCCCTTTTTGCTATATTTCATATGTTGGATAGCTTGTGCTTGTTTGGAGTTCATTTCCTAACATTTTGGAGATCATTGGTTATCTATATCTCATTGTATTTGCAGATTGTTTATAATATTGTAACGCTGAATTAGTAGTACTAATCAGCTCTTTTACTTTCTGCACTTTACATTTTGTATCCCCACTTTAGTGGAAGAGGATGGCTTTGCCGCCTAGTTTACTTTCAGTTTAATCACTTTCATTCCCACGGTTGTGGATGTGACTAGCCCTTGCTCAGTCTACATTGTATTTGCTTTCTGTTTCTCCGCCATATGATAGTGCCTTTCCCACTTTGGGTTAGGAATGCACATGCTTGTCGTTGAGATTATTTTACTTGCATAGCATCTTTGTTAATAGAATCTCCACCATATGGTAGCGCCTTTCCCACCTCGGGTTAGGAGTGCACATGCTTGGCATTGAGTTACTTTCCAGTACTGCATTCTTTACTATTGATACTCCGCCATATGATAGCTTCTTACCCAGCTTGGGTCGGAAAGCACATTCTTGGCGTTGAGGCTCTTTCCTTCAATTGTTGGTTTGATTTGAGCTAACCCTAACGGGTACTTTGGTGCTGTTGTGATCATCTTCAAAGTTTGAAAAAATTTGGGTCAGAATTGGTTCGGTTCATTACAGTGGTATCAGAGCCAAGATCCTGCCATCCTGTGCCCATCAAGGTTTATTTGACAAATGAATGACATTGAAATCAGTTTCTACACCAGAGGTCAAAACAGAGTTCAGTTTAGCTTTCAGAAGTTTCAAAGATGTTGTGTTTTCTAAGGTCCAGGGATCGTGAGAAGTCAAATTCAACTATGGTATCTGAGGACGGAAAGGTTAGTGATGCCGTAAGGGATTTCATTGAATATGCCAAACAGTATAAAAGACAATGTGAACATGAGGCTGCCAAACTCCGTGAGCAATATCAAAACATGCCAGATGATTATAGGTACAATGTTTCATTTGATTCCCATTTGAATTGCGTGGCGTTACTAAAGCCCGAAAAGTCGGAGATGGTGGATCACATTAGGAAAATGATAAAAAGGGAAGCAAAACAAGCTTTGGTTGAAGAATCAAAGAAGGAAGAAGATGAAGTGCCTATTTGTGAATTGCAGCCCACAAATATGCAAGTTGAAGAGAAAAATCAATCATCTAGCATTGAAGATGGCACAAGCAAGGTGCACATATCACATCAAAATGAATGTGAGCTTGATGAAGATACCTTGGCAAGTGAAGAGTTAAGGGTAGTGTTGTGACGTTTTTCACACATCGCCCCATTGCAAATGGGGACCCCCCTAATTTTGGCTTCGCTTTTCGTTTGTTTTGTCCTTGTCTCTCTTTTCTACTATCTGCCTTTCCGGGATTGTGCCCGTCATAGAGTTTAAACTTGAATTTTGGCCAAGTCTGAAAATTAGGGTTTTGAAGCCAACTTGAGGTTGAACAAAGCAAATAAATTGAAAATTGAACTTAACGTTGTTGTCAGCATGTTTCCAGCAGGCTCTCAGCAAAATTTCATCGAATTCTGAGGTACTTACTATTTTTAGTAAGTATGAAATTCAGGGCAATCTATCAGCTATTTTGAGATTCCAACAGTCACACAGTACTCAGAGCACCTCGGGCCACTTGTATGCAAAGTTTGAGCGAGAACGGATAACTTACTATTTTTAGCAGTCCAGCTTCCGGCACCAATTTCAGGGTTCAGATGCAGAGTTTTTCTTTGCATGTCTGGATATTCCTTCTGGGTTTTTCGAGACCTTCGCGATGATATAACATGCAAGACGAGACGACCACTTTCAGAATTCAGCCTTCCGAGGCTATTTTTAGGGTTTGCATGTCGGGGTTTCTTTTGCATGTTGGGTGATTCCTGATGGGTTTTTCGAGAGCTTCGCAATGGTGTGACATGCAAATGGAGATACTCACTCAATAAGGAACTTGCTATTTTTAGCAGGTATGTCCCGACAGCCGCCTCCCAGCAGTTCAGAATCACAAGCTGATCGCAGTGCCATAGAAACGAAGACAAACGGAGATCATTTGATATGCATGCAAAGTGAATTAGGGTTTCCAGCTTCGGAGCCCGAAAAGAGGAGTCAAAATTCAAAGTTTTCAAAACCCGGTGTAAACCATCGCGATCAGCGTCCTTCAGGCTATCTGCTGGTGAAATTTCAAGTCAAACGGAGCACTTACTATTTATAGTAAGTCAATTTGGAAACTGGCTAAAAATAGTAAATTGAGTGCATGCGTCAGCGCCAGCCGACAGGTCACGTCGTGAGGAGCGCCTCATCAAAATTTCACGTCGATCCAAGCATTGGAGCTATCAGAAACATGAGGTTACTATTTATAGTAAGCCACCTTCAGAAACACGCTAAAAATAGCAGGGTGATTAAAAATGGCAGTGTCGATAGGATAACAAGGTCATGAGGATGCTACGTTTAAAATTTCAAGACGTTCCGAGCTTCAGAGACGCAAAATTAAGAGGCTTACTATTTATAGTAAGGCATGAAGAAACCGGCAAAGACGAGAAAAATGTCTAAGTCTGGAGCTTTATCCTCCACCACCTTGAAAATGCGCCCAGCTTGCCTTCAGATGTTTGAAAATTTTTCTAAGGCATTAAAAATCCGCCTGCCACCTCCAAATGCGCCCAAGGCACAAGTGGTCAATGAAAGTCAACAAGGTTTATCCTGTTGACACATCAAAATGCGCCCAAGGTGAAGGAAAGTCAACAAGTCAACAAGCTCGTCCTCCATCAAGTATAAAATGCGCCAAGTTTGAAGAGAGTCAACAAAGTCAAAGATTTCGTCCTTCTCAAGGCATCAAATGTGCCCAAAAGAGGGCATGTGAAGACAAAAGTGGAGAAGCTCAAGAGTCACAGGTCAAGGCGTTGAAAAGATTCCTTCTTCTACACAAGCAAGTGTGATGTGCGCCATGCAAGGTGATGAGTGTTAAAGGGGCGTTGGAGGTATTTCTCAAGGCGTGGTTAATATTCCCCTTGAAGTGTGAAATGCGCCATGTAAAGATAAAAGTATTGAGGGATGATAAGTATGCTAAGGCGTTAGACTTTTAAAATATCCACCTTCAAGTGTGATGCTAGGCTTGTGAGTGCTAAGGCGTGATTCTTCTCAAGTGTGAAATAAAATATAAGATGAGTGACAAGATGATTGCTAGGGCGTTGGAAATTTTATGGAGAATAAAATACAAAGGATGAATAATGCATGCCAAATGAGAAATAAATTAAGTGTGATGCGCCTTCAAGAAAAAATTTCTAAGTAAGTTGATTTTCCCTCGCGGGCAAGATGATCAAAGTTGAGTAAAAATAAATTTTTTTAAGGAAAAATTTTCGAAGTGATGCAAAAAAATTTCTAAGGCACAAAATATTTTCTCCCTTAGAAAAATGCCTAAGTCTGGAGAGGTGATGGAATTTTCCTGTGATAATCAGAGTTGCCAGTGATAAAGACAGTGAACGCCAGCTCCATAGGATTGATAAAAATTTTCCAAGTCAAAGCAAAATTCTCAGAGGAGATCGAAGAACGAGAATAAATTTGATGAAAGAATCTTTCTAAGGTTCAAAATTCAAGAAAATTAAATGAACCCGTTCGTTGGGCACCCATGAATTCGACGCGTTCTGAGGAAAATTTTCTTCTGGGTATCGAAGATTATCGATGAGGAGTTGATTTTAAGGTCTTCCATGCTTCGCTTCGGCCTTCAGGGTGAAAATTTTAAATGGGCACCAGGTTGATGAATTTCCTAAGGGAAATTTTTTTAAAAATTTCTAAGGCAAGTGTGAAGAAAATGTGTTCTCAAGGTAAAATCCTCCAGACGATGAATTTGAAAGGAACTGCCTAGGTGAATTTGCTTAAATCCTTCGTGAAGATAGTTTTCTTGAGCCAGAGCTCCAGCAGGTGAAATGATTTCTCAAGGATGATACGCCCTTGAGGAAGATGGGTTGAAAATTCGGCTAAGGCATGAAGAAAGTAAAGTTGTGCTAGAGGAGAACGATGAACGCTTGGAGATCAAAGCGCGAAAATCAGGTAAGTAAGTTAAGATTATATTATGAAATGTCCTAATACTCTTCTCCTCGCTTGTTTTGCAGGAGGAACATCGAGGCCAAACGGTGATGACCTGAAGTGGTGGAGCACGATGATATCACAACCTACGGAGGAAGATAAAGTTGCGAGTTTCAATTTCGAAGGGAGAAAGTTGCAGGAAATTGGCTAAGTGTTAACTCAAGTGACAAAGATGAAGACCCTCAAGTGGAAGAAGTCAAAGAACAAAGTCAAGAAGGAAGATCAAGGACAGTGTGAACGCGTCTGCGAAAGGAATCTTCTAGAAGGATGATGGTGGACATTATGGCGCATTTATTACCCCTCTCCTTTGTGGCGGTTTTTAGGGCAATATTGTTTAGGGCTGAGGTGGCACGGTTCTAGCCACTCTATTGATTGTAACCCTAGCCGTCTTTTGGACTGGGCTAGCTATATAAAGGGGGAGTCCCCCTCATTTGTAACTCAGTAGTCAGTAGACAGTAGAATTAGAGTAGAAGTCGGAGTAGAGAGATAACTAGGTAATAGCTTAGAATAGCTTAGTATAGATTGATAGTGTAGTTTGAAGAAGAGGGAAAGTTTTCCCTTTGAAAACTTTGTAAGAGATTGTCGTGTAAAACTTTCATAATAAAAGATCTTTCATTGATGGTGAAATTCGTCTTTGTTATGGATAGCTAGCGAGGTTTCTTCATCCCTTCTACTTCAAGTAGCGTAGAGTAGCATAAATTTCATTTTCATGCAAATAGAAGATAGAAATTGTGGAATGTGGTGTTTGATCTAAGCAACTTCGTCTATCCATACCACTAGTGCATTTCTGATGGTGAATGCGCCTTTGTGGTCAATTGGAAAGCGTTTGGGCCTAACTTCAATCACAGTTTGAATGATGGTATGCGTCGTTGTGATGGTATCTTCATGTCAAGTGGTGGTTTGAACATCTTTAGTCATCTCCCTTGAAGATTGCACCGACTCCGTGGAAGCTGTCCGATGCGAGGCAAAGCGAAGTCCGGTTATAAGTTCGCTGAAGTCAAGCTCCATATCCCACGCCTTAGAATAGATTTAGACTCTTTTAACCCTACCCCATTTCAATTCAGTACTTTCCGGTTAGAATAGGAAACCCGAACTTCATAGACAAATCCTTCGAGCATTTGAATTCCTTTCTCCGCTGCTGAACAATTCTGTAAGTCCCCTTGAAATACCAGCAAATCACATCGAGCCAAACTGAGCCTATTCTCACTAAAGGAACCTTGGAGTTGAACGCACGAACTCTCTCGCAATCTTAGCGTGCTGAATACTTTGATCAAGAGAGAATAGGGAAGCCGTTGGCAACTTTATTCTACGTTGGTGCGGTTACGAAAAACACATCAACAGGTAGAGCCCCATAATACTTCCTTTGACTTGCATGTAATAGGAAGTAATGAAGATCAACTTGGTGAAAAGAACATAACAACAGTCTTGAGTCCCAATGAGGATTCATCCAATGAAGATCTTGAGAGAAATGACTTCATAGAAGATTTTAGTAGTACTGTTGTATGGGATGAGTTTGTTAAAGAAGAGCAAGTAAAGGGGAATACTGATGGTGCTCTTGAATTAGCCTATGACCATTTTCAAAGTGATAATGTTGGTAGTGATTCCAACATGTTTGTACCACCTTTTGTTGAAGGTTTGGTGATGGATAATTTCCCTCTTGTTGCTATTCAAACTCCTTAAGAGTTTTCACAAGATGAATTTACGACAAGTGATCAAGAAGACCTTTTTGGCATGCATATGACTGTTCATGATGAGATCAGAAATACACCTATAGATGATGGGTTCATTGAAGATAAGAATGATAAAGTTTTCCAAACAGCTAGCACTAGAGATTCTTTACTTCATTACAGTGATGGTGTCAATGGTGGTTTTTGGTTTGATCATCAAACCAAACCATTGGAAATAAATATTTATGAGGATGACAGTTTAAGTGAGTTGGGTGGTGACCTATTTAAAGAGTCAACACTCCAAAAGAAGCACGAAGAGCTCTTTCCTTTTGATCAAAACAATCAGCCTCTTATTATTTGGGATCCAGGTGTGGAGTCATCTAGCGAAGATAAGGAACCAGTGTGGGATAAATTTCCCTTTGATCCGGATGATGAAATGGAATTTGATGAGGACTCTATATCAGCAAACAATGGTGACAACATGCTTATGTTTGGGGCTGCCTTCAAGTTTGATCAAAGTGACAGTGAGGTGGAAATAGAGCTAGTGGGCCATATGGCTCTTGAAGATGGAGAGTTTGAAGGTGTTACTAAACACAAATCTGATTTTTCAATGCATGAAGCTGATTGCAAGCAATGGGTTGAAGAACTTGTGGAGTATGATGCTTTTCATGACAATGAGCATTCTCAACAAGTTGGTGGTGAAAGACAAGAATGTTGGAGTAGCTTTGAGGGCAGCAAAGGCATGAAATGAAGTTCTGATTTTCAGTTGCAGCCTATCAGCAATTCACCATCTTTGCACATTCTTGAGAGGGAAGATCAAGTCAGAGAGTCCTTTGAAGAGGAAGTGTGAGTTCTATCCCAATTTGATCGCACTCACAGTTTGATTGAAGAGCTCTATTGGAAGGCTCAGCTTGAAGAGAGACGAAGGGGAGTAAAAGATGAAGTTGCTCTTCCCAATTTGCAACTTATCAGAGATTCTTTGGAAACCTTGAAGTCCGAGTACATGCACTTGATTGAACATCGAGATCATGCCATTGAAGTTGCAAAAAGAACATTTGTGCTTTACAAGAAAATGAGAGTATGATTGATGAGCTCACTCTGGAGCTCGAATCAACAAAGCACATGTTGAAAGAAACTCAGTTGGCTCTAACAGAGGTTGAAGACCAGCTTGCTAACTTCAAACTTTTCAAGGAGCAAGAGGGTGCACAAAGAGCTGAAAAAATCAAGCAAGTGATTGGAGAGCTTGATAGTCTTCAAGAGGAGTTTGATCTTGAAAGTGTCTCAAGAAAATCAAAAGTTGCATGTGCTGATTTGGAGCAGCAAGATGAAAGGAATGACTTTCAAGTTTTTAACAATCCTCTCTTTGAAGTGGGTGTTGAGGAAACTTATGATAATCCTCTTTTTGTGATGGAAGAACCAGAACATGGTGTTTGCACTCTTCTCAATCCATTCCTTGGGTTGAGTGATGCTAGTCTATTTTGGGAGTTGGATTTGAAGTCATCTTATGTTTCATGCTCCAGTGTTGTTGAAGCTTTCATGGATTGGTTTCAGAGGTTCATCAGAGGGAATGCCTATTTTATGAGTATGCACTTAGTTTTGACCAGCACTTGGGGTTGTGTTGAATTCTCTTTTTAGTGTGTTGAAAATCACTTTCGGTTGGGTATCCATGCTTGGGATTCTCAACTTGGGTTGATGGAGTTTATGGCTTGTGGAAAAAGGAATTTTTGGTGGGTTAGTGATCAAATCTTCAGACCTTTGGGTGTTGTCCTTCTCTTCACCAACCACTTGATGGCCCCATTTGTTCATGAACAAATGGATTGGAGAGAAATTGAGTTTGGATTGGAGAGATGAAAGGTTGGTGGCTCTTGAGAGTGATCCTTAGCTAAGGCAAAATCAGATTTGGAGACTCGAGCTTGCTGATTGGAGGCAGGCCAACCACCTTACACAGAGAGTCTCCCTCATTCAGGAGAGTTGGATCAGCACTACCAGCCAAAGAAGTGGTAGTTTTCAGATGGAAATGGCTCTAGTGTGTTTTCCAGCCACTTTGGAGGTTTGTGATGTAAACTTTGATAGTTTACTTTCCTTATTGGTTCAGGACAGCGAGCTACCCAATGCCTTGATTCATCATTCTGAGACTCATAGGGTTGGAATTATGGGAGTTTTATGTAGTCCTCATGGTAGTATCAATATAATTCAAATGAGGCATAGTAGCTCCATGAGGAGACATGAGTATGAGTTTGTTGAGCTCTTGCAAAGGATTGCTTTCCTCTTTGCAAGAACATTCGAAGATGTCACATTTGCAGTCATGGCTCCCTTTGTTACCGTATGGAGGTATGCTGAGGAGTTTGATTTCGAGCTGAGTAGCCTATCTTTCTTCTTGCCTAGGATGGTGATAGACAGTGGTATGGTTGATATTGTTGACTCTGGGCATCTTGTACATGAGACGTTGCATGATATTGATCTCAATTCTTTAAGATTTTTCAGTTTGAGTATCATGGATGGTAACATTTTGGAGTTACAAGGGAGGTTAGTGCAGCATTGGTACGATGGTTTCACTGTTGTGATCAGAGTAGTGCAGCATCGACATGGTGGGTCCTCCTTCAGACGGACATGGGACCCTGCGATTGTACTTGTTTTGGTATGGATTAGTTTGAGTTCTTCTAGAGTTGTGGTGGCATTGCTTGAAGACAAGCAATTTTGGGAAGGGCTGACTGTAATGTCCCCAATTTAGCCCTACACTCTTCGTTTGGATTTAGCCTATTTTTGGAAACTCGTAGGCTAAAACTGAAATGAAAATTAGGGTTTCCACTTTCAGAGGAGGTTTTGAGGTCTTGCATACGAGAGTTTCTAACGCATGTCTGGTGAAGCTTTCTGGGTTTTTGGAGAGCTTCGCAATGAGGTTATATGCATGACAGGATATTGACTTGCGTTCTCGGCTGCTTTTTGGAGGCTTGCATGTTGGAGTTTTCCAGTTTGGCTTATGGATTCCTTCTGGGTTTTCAAAGAGCTTCACGATGGTGTGACATGCAACTGAATCAGATGACTTTTCCGGACTTACTATTTTTAGTAAGTTGTGACGTCTACTCAAAATGTGGAGAAAATGAGTTTGGAACAACTTACTATTTTTAGCAGTATGCTATTTTTAGTAAGTACTATTTCTGGCAGGTCAGCTTGAGCAGTGGTCTCCAGCTTTTGAAGTGATTATTTTGGCAAGTTTGATATTTGATGAAAAATAATGTTTTAAGTGAAAAATATTTGGCTAAGGCATGGAGGACGATTTGGAGAGATAAGTGATTTTTATAATGTTTATTAATTAAACATTTTTGAAGGCCTTATTTGATGAATTAATATTTAAGTGAAATATGTGCTAAGGCAAAAGGGGACGCCTCGCTTGGAGACATTTGAGTTTAATTAAATATTTCACTTAAATCTTTTAGGGAAATATTTGCAAGTTATAGAATATTTCACTTAAGTCTATCTTGGATGCCTTTTGGTGATATATTTGCATTTTATTAAATTATATTTCCACATATGGGTTGGAAATGAAATGCAAATGAAATTTGGAGAAAAGGTGAAAAGTGAATTTCATTTAGGCACCCTAATTGGAGGGAAAAGAAGATTTGAATTTGGAGACAAAAAAAGTTATAAATAAGAGACTTGGCCTTCAATTGGATTATCTATTGTTGCTTATCATATTGTTATGCTGCTGAAATGCTTTCAGAGCTTACTTCGAGGGATGCATACCTCCTAGTTCTTTCTCTTGGTTTCGTGCTTGAAAGATAGCACCTAGCTGAGTTTCTAGAGACTGCTTCTCATCCAGACTAGCAGACAGAGCATCAAGGTTGAAGATTTTAGAGATTTGTCAGTTTTGCATTTGCTGGTTAGGGTTTTGCTGAAATAGAAATCTGCTCATAAGTCCATGCACGATTTTTTGGTGGTTCTGGGTATTGGCCCTATGCTTTAGTCTACCTTGGGCGCCCCTCCTTGCAAGTTTTCAGATTTTTTGGAGGTGTCTCGGATTTTATCTTGCTAGTAGAACATTTCTGGAGGTCGTACCTTCTTTGAGGTTGCATTGGAAAGCGTGCATAAATAAATCACTACTATTTGGTAGGGTTACCCGGGGATACGTCCTCCCCCCACAAATCCCCCGTCCTGGTTCCGGGGATGTCCCGAGTACCATGGGACGGCAAGGGGACGGGGGGGGACCGTCCCCCTTTTTGTCCAAAACTCCGGAAACGTACCGGGGACGGGGGGACGGCTTATCCCCAAATAGGGACGGCTGGAAGTCCCAGGGACGGCAGGGGGACGGCTGAGCCATCCCTCGACTGTCCCGAGGACGGCCGGCCGTCCCCCGCGTTTTAAAGCGCTTTTACATTTAAAAGAAGGCAAAAAACTTTTAAAAAACGCCCTGCCTACGTGGCATGTGTGGGCCCTATTAGGTTTCACTCTCTTATGAATGAAAGAAGGCCTCTAAAAGTTCATTATTTTCATTTTGTTTGTGCAAGGAGCCAAGGGTTTGAGAAGAAAAGAAATTGCAGCCATTGAAGGAGAAAGAGCAGCCGTTTGAAGGAAGAGAGGAGGTTGAAATAGTGTTGTTGGGAGTGCAAATCCATCAATAAGGTATGCATTTTCTTTCACTATTCTTATTTTTTCATTTTTTTGCAAAATATGAAGTATACATAGTCTGATTTTTTTTATTTTTTTCATTTTCAGTCAAAACTTGCATTCTAAAAACAAAAACCATGAGCAACAGTGAGGGTGGGAGTGATAGTGAAGTTGAAATGAGAGTTAGAAGGCAAACCAGAGAGCAAACAACCCCTACCCAACACCATCATTCATCAACGAATACCGAAGCTATGAAGGACTATGCAAAACACCCAATAGACAAAAAAAAACCATTCCTTCAATTTGTGACAGCCATGGGTGAATGTAATGTACCCGTTTTTAGCACTGCACTTCTCAGTGACTGATGGCCTATCCCCAGGGTGTTGTCTGCTAGTCAAAGGCAGAATTAGGGTTTCCAACTGTTTGGTGTGTTCTCTTGATGATTCGGGGTTTTGCTTGTTCGAGTTTGGTTGTTTGGATTCTGGATTCCTTCTGGGTTTTCAGAGAGCTTCGCAGAGGTATGACTTGCAACTGCGTTGGGCAACTTTTTCGAACTTACTATTTTTAATAAGTTATGACGGCTACAGCTTGGAGTCGAGGATTTTGGATTGCGGATTCTTTCTGGGTTTTTAGAAAGCTTCGCAATGGTGTCGCATGCACTTTGATCCGAGCAACTTTCCGAATTTACTATTTTTAGTAAATTCTATTTTTAGCAGTGGTCAAATCAGTGTCAGCTCAGCAAGCAGTGGTCAAATCAGTGTCAGCTCAGCAAGCAGAGGTATGACTTGCAAATTTATTTTTAGCAGTGGTCAAATCATTGTCAGCTCAGCAAGCAAAGGTATGACTTGCAACTGCATTGGGCAACTTTTTCGGACTTACTATTTTTAGTAAGTTATGACGGCTACAGCTTGGAGCCGGGGATTTTGGATTGTGGATTCTTTCTGGGTTTTCAGAAAGCTTCGCAATGGTGTCACATGCACTTTGATCCGAGCAACATTCCGAATTTACTATTTTTAGTAAATTCTATTTTTAGCAGTGGTCAAGTCAACATCAGCTCAACAAGTTTTCCTTTTCTAGCAGTTCATTGGGTAATTCTGATTTTTGGCTTAAGGGGTTCATTTTGGAGGAATAAGTCATTTAAAGTTAATAATGTTTTATTTAATAAAATAACCCCTTGTCCTAGTAATATGACTTTAAGTTGTTTTAAAAAGGGGGACCTTGAGGGTTATTTTCTCATGAAGAACATATTGCGAATTTCTCTAAAGTCTAAATGCTCAAGTGAAGTTGAACGCCTTTTTTATGAAGAGTTGATTTTAAATAAAATCAAATTTAGCCTTGGAAAAGGGGGTCGCCCAAACTTGGAGGGAAAAGAAGTCAAATTCAAATATGGAATTAGGGCGCATCTTTTAGAAGTTTCTGGAGAGCCTTCTCAAGTCTATATAAGGAGGTGTTGATGTGTTTTTCGTGACTGCACCAACGCAGAATAAAGTCGCCAATGGCTTCCCTATTCTCTCTTGATCAAAGTATTCCGCACGCTAAGACTGAGAGAAAGTTCGTGTGTTCAACTCCACGGTTCTTTCAGTGCGAATAGGCTCAGTTGGCTCGATGTGATTTGCTGGTATTTCAAGGGGACTTACGGAATTGTTTGACAGCGGAGAAAGGAACTCAAATGCTCGAAAGATTTGTCTATGAAGTGCGGGTTTCCTATTTTAACCAGAAAGTACTAAATTGAAATGGGGTAGGGTTTAGAGAGTCTAAATCTATTCTAAGTGCGGGATATGGAGCTCAACTTCAGCAAACTTCAACCAAACTTCGCTTTGCCTCACCTCAGACAGCTTCCACGGAGTCGGTGCAATCTTCAGGGGAGATGACTAAAGATGTTCAAACCACCATTTGATATGAAGATACCATCACAACGACGCATACCACCATTCAAATTGTGATTGAAGTTAGGCCCAGACGTTTCCAGTTGACCACACAAGGCGCATTCACCATCAGCAAATACACTAGTGGTATGGATAGACGAAGTTGCTCAGATCAAACACCACATTCCACAGCTAACAACTACTTGCATGGAATAAAAATTATACTACTTAGAACTATTTTACTCTACCATTTGAATCGGAAGGACGAAGAAACCTTGCTAGCTACTCACAACAAAGACGAAATTCACCATCAATGAAAAACTCTTTTATTGAGAGAGTGTTCACAACAATTTCTTACAAAGTTTTCAAAGGGAAAACTTTCCCTCTTCTTCAACTACTCTATCAATCTATACTAAGCTACTACTAAGCTATCACCTAGTTGTCCCTCTACTCCGACTTCTACTCTAATCCTACTGTCTAATGAGATACAAATGAGGGGGACTCCCCCTTTTATAGTTGGCCAAGTCCAACGGACGGCTCAAATTACAATCGGTTGGATGGGCCAGATTGTGCCACCTCAGCCCTAAACAAGATTTTCCCTAAAAACCACCACCAAAAGGAGTGGGGTAATAAATGAGCCATTAATGTCCACCATCCTTCTAGAAGATTCCGCTTGTAGACGCGTTCACACTGTCCTTGATCTTCTTTCTTGACATTGCTCTTCAACTTCTTTGTCACTTGAGCTAACACTTAGCCAATTTCTTGCAACTTTTTCTTCCTTCATGTGAAACTTCTAACTTTATCTTCCTCTGAAGGTTGTAATATCATCGCGCTTCACCACTTCAAGTCATTGTGCTCTGGCCTCGACGTTCCTCTTGCAAAACAAGCAAGGAAAAGAGAATTAGAACATTTCATAACATAAATTCAACTTACTTACCTGATTTTCATGCTCTGATCTTCAAGGGCCCATCGTTTTTCCTTAGCCAACTTTTGCCTTCATGATTCTTCATGGCCTTAGCCAATTTTCCAACCCAACCAAGGGCGTACAAAGAGATGTACTTTAAGATCATCATTTGAAGGTGTTAACTTCAACTGCATCTTCTTCACTTTTCCAGCTGAGGCGTTGACAATTTTGATTTCATTCGTCTCTCGCTCAGGAAGATTATCCTCACGAAGAATTTGAGCAAATTCACCTAGGCAGTTCCTTTCAAAATCATCATTTGGAGTATTCTACCTTGAAAACACATTTTCTTCCTTGCCTTAGAAAATTTTCCAAATTTCCTTTAGGAAAATTCATCAACCTAGTGCCCACTTGAAATCCTCATCCTGAAAGCTACAGCGAAGCATGGAAGACTTTAAAATCAACTCCTCATCGATAATCTTCAATACCCAGAAGAAAATTTTCTTTAGAACGCGTCAAACTCATGGGTGCACAACGAACGGGTTCATTTAATTTTCTTAAATTTTGCACCTTAGAAAAATATTATTTCACCAAATTTATTCTTGTTCTTCGATCCTGAAGTATTCCTTTGCTCTGACTTGGAAAATTTTTTACCAACCCCGTGAAGCTGGCATTCACTGACTCCACCTCTGGCAATTCCGCTCGTGCTTCAAGAAAAACTCCATCACCTCTCCAGACTTAGGCATTTTTCTAAGGGAGAACATTTTGTGCCTTAGAAAATTTTAAATCGCTTTGAAAATTTTGCCTTGGAAAATTTTATATCCAACTCGATCAACTTTGCCTGTGAAAATATCAACTTCACTTAGAAAATTTTCATAAGGGGCCTAGCATATTTTATTTCTCACTCACCATTTGCATTTTACTTCACACTGGAAAGGCAATTTTATTTAAAACTCCAACGCCTTAGAAGAAATTCTCATAACATCATCCTATACTTCACTTTACCACCCTTGGCGCATAGCACTTGGAGGGAAATCAAAAATCACGCCTTAGCATTTTATCTTCACTACTTCACACGCCTTAGGAAAAAATTCCAACACCTACCACCTTGGGCGCATATAACACTTGAGGAGGAATATCAACCATGCCTAGTAATATTCATCCATCACTAGCAACACTTTATTTTACCCCTCCAACGCCTTAGAAGAAATTTCATTTTCACACTTCATGCACTTGGGCGCATTTCTCATGTAGAGAAGGATGAAAACTTTCAAACGCCACCAAGTGACCTTTCATCTCCCACGCTTTTGTCCTCACATGCCCTCTTTTGGGCGCATTTTACCTAGGCAGCAGGATTAAAAATGTTGACTACTTTGACCTCTTCTCAGCTGGGCGCATTTTGTATGATGTAGTGGATGAAACTCCCAACGCCTTCATGTGACTCTTGGACTTCTAGTCTTTTGTTCTCACATGCCTTGATTTGGGCGCATTTTGCCCATGTAGGAGGATGAACTCCTTTGACTTGTTGACTTTCTTCTTGGCTTATTCTTGCATGGGCGCATTTTACTAGTGGAGGAGAATGAACTTGTTTGACTTTCCTTTGACTTGTTTCTCTTTTAGGCGCATTTTACCCCCTGAAGACGATGGGCGCATTTTGAAGGTGGTAGCAGATATCCTCACACTTAGAAAATTTTCCAGCTCTCATGCTTCAAGGTGGGCGCATTTTGGCCTAGGTACTGGATGAACATTGTCACACTTAGAATTTTTTTGTGCTTGGCATTTCCTTGAAGGCGCATTTGGGCTAGGCAGAAGAATGAAAAGTGTTGACCCTCTTTGACTTTCTCGCTAGATGGGCGCATTTTGGACATGGTGGAGGACGAAGTTTGTAACTTAGAAATTTTCTTAGACACCTCATCAACTTGGGCGCATTTTGCCATGGCTGCAGGATGAAGCTCCAGACTTAGAATTTTTTCTCGTTTTCGCCAGTTTCTCTATGCCTTACTATTTATAGTAAGTCTCTCGATTTTGCATCTCTGGAGCTCAGAATGACTTGAAATTTCAAACACTGGATCCTCACAACCATGTTACCCTGTTGGCATTGCTATTTTTAGTTGGCCTGCTATTTTTAGCCCATTTCTGAAGGTGGTTTACTATAAATAGTAACTGCTCATTTCTGGTACCTCCACAACTCCGATTGATTTGAAATTTGAATGAGGCGCTCCTCACCACGCGACCTGATTGCTGACATCAGCGCATGCACCTGACTTGCTATTTTTAGCCAGTTTCCAAAATGACTTACTATAAATAGTAAGTGCTCCGTTTGACTTCAAATTTTACCAGCAGATAGCCTGAAGGATGCTGATCGCGGTGGTTTACACCGGTTTTCGAAAATTCTGACTTTTTACGCCTCTTTTTGGGTCCCGAAGCTGGAAACCCTAATTTGCTTTGCATGCGTATCAAATGATCTCTGTTTGCTCTCGTTTTTGTTGCATTGCGATCAGCTCGTGATTCTGAACTGCTGGGAGGTGGCTGCCGGGACGCACCTACTAAAAATAGTAAGTTCTTTACTGAGTGATTATCTCCGTTTGCATGTCACACCATCGCGAAGCTCTCGAAAAACCCACCAGGAATCATCCGACATGCAAAGAAACCCTGACATGCAAACCCTAAAAATAGCCTCGGAAGGCTGAACTCTGAAAATTGTCGTCTTGTTTTACATGTTATACCATTGCGAAGATCTTGAAAAACCCAGAAGGAATATCTAGACATGCGTTGAAAAAGTCTTCATTTAAGCCCTAAAATTTGTCCCGAAAGCTGGACTGCTAAAAATAGAAAGTTGCCTGTTTCAGCTCAAATTTTGCACACAAGCAGCCTGATGCGCTCTGAATGCTGTGTGACTGTCGGAATTTCAAAAATGCTGACAAATTGCCTGCAATTTCACACTTACTAAAAATAGTAAGTACTTGGAATTTGATGAAAACTTGCTGAGAGTCTGCTGGAAGCACACTGACAACAATATTAAACTCAATTTTCAATTTACTCACTTCGTTCGACCTTCGAATGACCGGGAAAATGGAAACCCTAATTTTCAGACTTGGCCAATTTAACGTTTAAGCTCAATCACGGGCACAATCCAGAAAGATAGACAGAACGAGAGAGAGACAACAGCAAAAAAAAACCAACATCAAACCAAAAGCAAAGCCAAAAATAGAAGGTCCCCATTTGCAATGGGGCGATGTGTGGAAAAACGTCACAACAGGAGGCAATTGCTCTTCATTTTGGTATCTTTGGTCTATGCTATTGTTATGCTACCGAAATGGTTGCTGGATCGCTTCGAGGAATGAATGCCTCCTAGCCTTGGCTCGACTTCGTGCTTGAGAGATAGCACCTAGTGGAGAAGTTTGCTTATTTTGAGTGATCTTGTAGTGAGGTTTGCATTGTAGTGTTGTTTTGTCATTAGAAGTTCAGTTTATTGCATTTTATGTCATTTTTTGGAGTTGCTGATAACAGGGCTGAATCTGTAGTTTCACTCATAAATCAGAAAATAAAAATAATCTCATTCTGGGTATTGTGTCATTGCATCTTATTGGTAAGGGTGCCCCTTCAAGAATATTTGCAGATTTTAATACGAAGTTTATGATTTTATAAAGCAAATTCGTCATTCCTTAAAGGATGTACTTTCAGGAGTGCCTAGGGATTTGTGCCAGTAATTAATAACCACTTTTAGTTGCCATTTATTATTACTAAACTAGGCGCCATCATTTTGAGGGTCTATTGCATCAAATTTGAAGTCATTTGGGTCAGTTTTGAGTGATATATGAGCATTTTAGTGAGGTTTTGTGTTGCTGGTTTAGCATTTCAAGTTGCTGGTCTGTTATATCAGTCTTGAGTAATTTGCATTTTGGTGAAGAGTTTGTGTCTGGAAGGTCATAATTAACCTTGGAATGATCATATCTATTACTGTATTTCCCACTGGATAAGTGGAAGAGGCTGGCTTGCCGCCTATTTACTCTGAATTGCATTGTAACATCTTACATCTCCGCCCTATGGTAGCTCGATTCCCACTACGGGTTTGAAAGCACAGTCTGGGTGTTGAGTTTACTTTCAGCATATTAGATGATAGGGATCCTCTGACCATATGCTCGTCGTCCTCCGGCACATTCTTGGTTAGAGTTCTTATTTCGCATTGCATTGAGATCCTCTGACCATATTCTCGTCGTCATCCGGTGCATTCTTGGTTAGAGTTGAATTCTGCATTGTTTTGGTTTTAAGCACTAACCCTAACAGGTACATGTTTGTAAATTGCATTCAAAAATTGAAAAAATTTAGCTTGGAATATTTCAATGGTATCAGAGCCAAGATCCTGCCATCCTGTGAAAAAGACAGAGTCAATTGACATATGAGTTACTGATAAAACGACATCTAAGAGCACATTGTGAATCTTCTCTAGAAACAAAAATGCAACCAGGAAATAAGAGATCATTTAGTGGTATGGAGAGATCATTCAGTAACAGGGAGGAAAGAGGAAGAAGGTTGGATAAGAAATTAGATGCGATGATGGATATGATATCTCTTATGTTGGGAAGGATGGGTCATAACACAATACCGCAAAACAATCTTCAGAGCAATACAAGGCCTACAGGAGAGCATAGTGCTTCAAATCAGCATAATGGTAATTGGGATCAGCATACTTCAAATAACACATACATCTCTTCAAGACCATTCAAACCCACTTTCTTGACTCCAAATATTTCTCAACTTGACCCAAAAAGCTCTATGTCATATGTGGATAGTGAAAGAGAAAATCATGCTGAGTATAATTCCCTTCCTAATGAAATCAAGCGTGACATGACTTATAATGAATTTGTGGACCATAAAAGAAAGTATAAAGGTCAGGGAAGATATTATAATCAAAGGGGACCAACAATGCAAAGGAACTTACAACATGCCATCAACAAAGTTACGCTACCACATTTTGATGGTACAAGCAAGGTGCACATGTCACTTCATTTTGATCGTGAGCTCGAAGGAGAAACCGTGACAGTTGAAGAGTGTGTGGAAGCGCAGTACGGTGTTAAGAACATGACAACATTCTTGAGTCCTAACAAGGATTCATCCAATGAAGGTCTTGAGATGAATGACTTCACAGAGGATGTTGGCAGAACGGTTGAAGAAGAGCTAAATGAAGGAAATATTAGTGGACTTGAAGACAAATCCAATGAGTTCATGCATGGTAATGGTGAAGATTTGCTGATGAAGGATTTTACTCTTGTTGCTGTCTCAACTTTCCAAGAAGTTCCACATGAAGAAATCCGTGACATACTTTCTCATGATGGTTCTATAAAAGATAATGAAGGTGTAGTTTTCAAAACAAGCATTGAAGATTCTTCACTTTATTTCAGTGGTGACATTGTTGGACTTGGGTTTGACCAGCAAACCCAACCATTGGAAAAAAATGTTTTTGAAGATATCAGCTTAAGAGATTCAGGAGCTAACTTATTCATTGAGTCAATACTTTCAGTGAAGCATGAAAAAACTCTTCTTGTTGATCATCTCAGTCAACCCCTTGGCATTTGGGATCCGGGTGTGTTGGCGTCAAGTTATGTTAAAGAACCTTTGTGGCATGAATTTCCCTTTGATCCAAATGAAGATCAAAAATCAGATTGCATTGCAAACTATGAGGTGGCCATTGAAGAGGAGGTTGTCTTTGAAGAAGAAGAGTGTTCAACGAAGCTCCATAATGATCTCTTTGAAGTGATTGCAGCCACTAAAGAGGAGTATGTTGGTACAGAAACTTTCCGAACAGTGGACGATTATGATCCATTGAGCAAGTTGGATGCTGCTATAATGTTTGACCAAGAAGACGGTGATGAAGAAGAAGAGCTTGAAGACCATATGGCTCTTGAAGAGGAAAGAGTTAAAGAGGTTTACAAACACAAGTCTGATTTTTCCATTCAAGAAGCTAATTGCAAAAATAGAGTTGAAGAAATCATGGAGAATGGTAATCTCCATGGCATTGAGCGTTTTCCACATGTTGGTGGTAAAGTACAAGGATGTTGGAGCAGCATTGAGGGCAGCAAAGACAAGGGACAAGGTTCTGATTTTCAGTTGCAGCCTTTCAGCAGTTCACTATCTTCGCATTCTTATGAGTGGGAAGGTCAATTCAAGGTGTCCATTGACAAGGAAGTGCAAGCTCTATCCCAAATTGATTGCACACATAGCTGGGTTGAAGAGCTTTACTGGAAGGCTCAGCTTGAAGAGAGACGAAGAGGAGTAACCGATGATGTTGCTCTTCCCAATTTGCAACTTATCAGAGATTCTTTGGTGACCTTGAAGTCCGAGTACATGCACTTGATTGAAGATCGTGATCACGCCATTGAAGTTGCAAAGAAGACCATTTGTGCTTCCCAAGGTAAAGAGAGAAAGGTTGATGAGCTTACTCATGAGCTTGAATCAACAAAAACTATGTTAGAAAAAACTCAAGTAGCATTAATGGAGGTAGAAGATCAGTTTGCTGATTTCAAACTTTCCAAAGAGCAAGAAAATGGACAAAGAGCTGAAGAAATAAAACAAGTAATGGAAGAACTTGATTGTCTTCAAGAGGAGTTTGATCTTGGAAGCATCTCAAGAAAATTAGAAGTTGCATGTGCTGGTTGGGAGCAGCAAGATGAAAGAAATGGCTTTCGAGTTTATGCCAATCCTCTCTTTGAAGAAGGTGATGAGGAAGATTATGATAATCCTCTCTATGATATGGGAGATGAAACAGAGAATGAGTCTGAGCATGGTTTCCAGTGCATGGATAATTTGATATCACTCCATGAGGAAGTGCCACGTCTGTTGATTAGTAATGAATGCATAAGTGGGCTCAAGGGTGAAGATTCCATATGGGAGGTGTCGAAGCGAGGTAATTTCAACATCTATGACATCAAGATGATGATGAGACAAGTCTTGGTAGCTGCTGGTATCTTCATTACAGCAGCAAGGAGTGATGATTTCAGACCTACTACTCAGGAGGAATGGGAGAATGATGAACCAGAACTTGGTGTTTGCACTCTTGACAATCCATCCCTTGGGTGGAATGATGTTTGGAATCATATTGACCAGTTTTGGGAGCTGAATTTGAAGCCACTCTATGTTTCATACTCCCTTAATAAGGAAGCTTTCATGGTTAAGCTTCAAGGATTTACTAGATGGGACATCAGTTTCGTGAGAAGGCACTTGATTCTCACTAGCACTTGGGAATGTGTAGAGATTTCTTTCCAGTGTGTTGAAAATCACTTTCAGTTGGGTATCCATGCTTGGGATTCTCAACTTGGGTTGTTAGAGTTTATTACTTATGGAAAAGACTTTTGGAGGGATAAGGATCAAATTTCCAGATTTGTTGATGTTGTTCCCTTCTTTTCCAGCTACTTGATGGTTCCATTTGTTCATCAACAAATGGATTGGAGAGAAATTTTGAAAATGGGTTGGAGAGATCAACGATCGATAGTTCTTGGAAGTGACTTTCAGCTCAGACAAGGGCAGATTTTGAGACACGAGCTTGCTGGTTGGAGGCAGACCAGCCACCTTACTTATGGAGTTACTTTCATTCAGGAGAGTTGGTTCCTCACTCCCGATCAAAGAAGTGGTAGTTTTCTGATGGAGATGGCTTTAGCGTGTTTTTCAGCCACTTTGGAGGTTTGTGATGCAAACTCTGATGGTTTATTTTCATTATTGGTTCATGACAGCGAGCTACCCCATGCTTTGATTCTACATTTTGAGACTCTTGGGGTTGGAATTGTGAAAAACTTCTTCAGACTTCATAGTTGTGCCATGATAATTCAGTTGAGGCATAGGGAATTCATGTGGAGTCATGAGTTTGAATTTGTTGAGCTCTTGCAAAGGATTGCCTTCCTCTTTGCAAGAAGATTTGAAGATGTCACATTTGCAGTCATGGTTCCGTTTGCTACCATGTGGAGGTATGCTGAAGAGTTCGATTTTGAGTTGAGTAGACTATCTTTCCTTTTGCCTAGGATTGTGATAGACATTGGTATGGTTGATATTTTTGACTCAGAGCATTTTGGACATGAGACATTGCATGAAATTGATCTCAGTCCTTTAAGATTCTTTCAGTTTGAGTATCATGGATGATAACACTTTGGGGTTACAAGGAAGGTTAGTGCAGCATTGGCATGATGTTTTCACTGATGTGATAAGAGTGGTGCAGCATCGGCATGGTGGGTCCTTCTTGAGATGGATTTGGGAACCCCGACCATACTCTACCGGCATGGACCTAGTCTCTAACTCGAGTTATATGGTACGTCAGAGGACAAGTAATTTGGGAAGGGCTGACTGCACGTCCCCATAATCGCGACTTCTTAGTGATTGATGGCCTATCCTCGGGTGCCGCCGGCTAGTCGAGGCGTAATCTAGCTTCCACCGCTGGTTTAGTCTCTTCTGATGATCTCGTGGGTTTCGCTTGTTGAGCTATTGCTCGATTTTGATCTTCCTGCCGCAGAGCCGCAGAGGTATGACTTGCAACCTGCGATCGGCAACTTTTTCTGCATCACGGCTTTTAGTAAGTTACGTGACTACATGCCTGGAGTTCGGGGATTTTAATGCGGATTCTTTCGGTTTTCTTAAAAGCTTCAATGGTGTCGCATGCACTTTGATCCGAAAGTAACTTCTCTTCCAAATTCTCACCACGAAAATTTTACCTTAGTAGTGGTCAAGTCAGCATCAACTCAGCAAGCTTTCCTTTTCTGGCAGTTCATTGGGTAATTCTGATTTTTGGTTTAAGGGGTTCATTTTGGAGAAATAAGTCATTTAAAGTTAATAATGTTTTATTTTATAAAATAACCCCTTGTCCTAGTTATATAACTTTAAGTTGTTTTAAAGAAGGGGACCTTGAGGGTTATTTTCTCATAAAGAACATATTGCGAATTTCTCTAAAGTCTAAATGCTCAAGTGAAGTTGGACGCCATTTTTATGAAGAGTTGATTTTAAATAAAATCAAATTTAGCCTTGGAAAAGGGGGTCGCCCAAACTTGAAGGGAAAAGAAGTCAAATTCAAATATGGAATTAGGGCGCATCTTCTAGAAGTTTCTGGAGAGCCTTCTCAAGTCTATATAAGGAGGCAGTTGCCCTTCATTTTATCATCTTTGGAATATGCTATTGTTATGCTGCCGAAATGGTTGCTGGATTGCTTCGAGGAATGAATGCCTCCTAGCCTTGGCTCGACTTCGTGCTTGAGAGAGCACCTAGTGGAGAAGTTTGCTTATTTTGAGTGATCTTGTAGTGAGGTTTGCATTGTAGTGTTGTTTTGTCATTAGAAGTTCAGTTTATTGCATTTTATGTCATTTTTTGGAGTTGCTGATAACAGGGCTGAATCTGTAGTTTCACTCATAAATCAGAAAATAAAAATAATCTCATTCTGGGTATTGTGTCATTGCATCTTATTGGTAAGGGCGCCCCTTCATGAATATTTGCAGATTTTAATATGAAGTTTATGATTTTATAAAGCAAATTCGTCATTCCTTGAAGACCATACTTTCTGAAGTGCCTAGGGATTTGTGCCAGTAATTAATAACCACTTTTAGTTGCCATTTCTTATTACTAAACTAGGCGCCATCATTTTGAAGGTCTATTGCATCAATTTGAAGTCATTTGGGTCAATTTTGAGTGATATATGAGCATTTTAGTGAGGTTCTATGTTGCTGGTTTAGCATTTCAAGTTGCTGGTCTGTTATATCAGTCTTGAGTAATTTGCATTTTGGTGAAGAGTTTGTGTCTGGAAGGTCATAATTAACCTTGGAATGATCATATCTATTACTGCATATGGTTCTGACCCTGTTCGGTGCATCTTCTGAGGATTTTTGGTAAGCCTTAACAAGAGTAATCGGCTATTCTCTTCTGCTTCTTACTTTATCAGATTCCACTCTGATACAGGAAGAAATGCTCACTTATTTACTCTGAATTTGTATTGTAAATAATCTTACATTCCCTTTGGTAGCTCCAGACTCACTCCCAGTTTGAAAGACTGTGTTGAGTTTACTTTTCAAAGAGGTTTAGGGATGATGGGATCCCTCCCACCTATGCCTCTACTGCCCTCCTAGCCAAGATTCTGCTTAGAGTTCTATTTCGTGATTGCATGAGATCCTCCACTATATTCTCATGTCATATCCCAAGACATTCTTGTTGTTTGGAATTCCTGCAAATGTTTTGGTTTCTTTAAGCAATTAACCCTTAACCTGCGGCCATGCTTGTAAATCTGCATCTAAAAATCGGGTGGAATTTGGTCAACATTTCAACACTTCCACGCAAGAGATCTGCAAACAAAGAATTGCTATATTCCTCAACAAGAAAAAGCTATAGAATGAAGCTCAAGAATCTTCAAGGAAAACAAAAGTCCTCAAAGGTTGAGAGTTCGAGAGATAATACAATGAGGGTTGAGTGCTATATAGGAGCAACCCTAAATGAGAAAGGGATTAGATCGGGACAAGTGTCAACATCACATACTATGAGACAAAATGATCTAATAATAGCTCACTTCAGTTAACATAGAAAAACACTTTAGTTAACTGAATAAAGAACTCCTAAGTTTAGCTTAAGTGCATGAGAATAATTAATTATTAGCTAATGCATGATTACTCTAACACCCCACCTTAAGATGAACTTAGGGAGTAGTTGAAAACCCTAAAAAGAAAAAATGCATGATGGGTCTCGACAAACAAGGCCTGGTGAGGTACCCATGTACAAACAAAAGAATTTCTCACAATTTGAGAAAAGGAGAAAACCACATGGAAAAAACTTCTCTCCAAAATAGAGAAAGGCGAATGAAGGATTGAAAAAGCCTCCAAATCAAGGTGAAGGGCTAAGAAGCCTCCAACCAAAACAATGTCCTGAAAAAAGAGGAACATGCAGAACATCACAAAAGCACGAAGAAGCTATAGATTGCTGTCGAATGATGACTTATATAGTGCTGAAATGAAGAACTTCCAGAAACAGGAATGCAAGAGTGTCCATATGGTAAATGATCCATCTCATCGAAATGCATGGGTAACTAGCCACTGATGTACATGTTGCATCCAACTAGTACATAGGAACACAAGAACTATATACATAGATCACTCCAAACCGCGAAACCAAAGAAGCATTAGCACCAATAGTAGAAACCCCACATAATGTTGAAAAGGGAGAGCCAAGACAGGTACACTGAAATTGTGTGAAACCAGGAAGTGCATGTAGGAGAGACAACCTGCAAATAAAAAGGTGTGCAAACTAAGGCACACATGCATGAGGCAAGAATCACTAGGATTCACTGCTGTTGTGGAAGGTACACTCACTTGACAAAGGTGTGATGGTAAACCAAAGGCAAACATCAACCTTCCCATGGACTTTATATCATAGTGCGAGTACAAAAGGCACAACAGGATGTGCAAAATCCCCAAAAAAGATACATCAGAACATGGCACTTTATCTCAATGCGTCTATATAATAAGAAATGCATATAGTGGAAACCCATAATGTCCAAAAGGGACTACATGTTGAAAATACAATTCTCTAACAGGAAAAAAGGAAACTAGTAGCACCATGACAAAATACAAGAAAAAACATGCACTTTCAAAGAAAACGACACCCAAAAAGGAGTCCGGATGCAAAAGATATAGCCCATTGAAGTCTCCAAAACAAGAACTGAACAACAACACTGAGAAAATAGAATTCTGGAGAAAACTAGAAGTCCAAATTGGAAACCACTTGCACCACTCAATCTGTGTGCTGGGGAAGCCGTACGACCTTGACAATTTTTTTTGCCTCAGATGCTCCCAACACCAAAATAAGTTGAATTATATATCAAAATTCGTCGAATCGGCCTTCCGAATGCAACTGTGAGGTTCTTTTATGCCCAAAACGCCCCAAAATTGCAGCTATCCTTTGGATCTGGAAAAAACTACTTCAAACCAGTGTTCCACATGGACGCGTCCCCCCCAAAAAACCATTCGCACCCGAGACGAGGACGTCCCCAAGATGGGGGGATGCTTGGGATGTTAGTTTTAGGATAAAAAATGTAAGTAATCAGAAAATGCAACACATGAGACAAAGAACACAACAGTTTACCTTGGGAAAACCCTCCTACTCGAGAGAGAAAAACCCAACAAAACATATATCTCTTATATATCAGATAAAAGTGCAGAAATTTTCTTTACAAGTCTTGCCTTACTCAAGGCTAAGTTAAATACAAATAATGGAGACACTTCTCCTTGATGTAAAGTACGAATCAATATGATTCTTCTTGAAATTGATTTGCTGCTATCAAATGATGATCTGCTGCAAAGGAGTGAACTTGAAGTTATTGAATTGATAATTTGATGAAACAACTTCACCTTGTATATATACAAAACAAGGTGTCTCTTCATATAGGTCGGCCTCCTTTAAGAAATAAAAAATATAAAACATAATTTGTAATTGTTGGCGTTTAAATTAGCACCTTTGGAGTGCTGATTGTAAACGTTCAGCTATTTCAAATGTTTTGCAACACTTCTTCGATATTTAAAG
>VDFB02052037.1:0-12916 GCA_007258455.2 Sequoia sempervirens | reverse complement strand
ATTTAATCATGGATAAATGATAAGGATGTGAACTATGATGGAATGGTAACACATAAGGATATGAAAGGGAATCCAAAGCATGCATTTGTAATTTTGCCCCTAATCTCACCAAGAACAAAGGAAGGAAATGGAACATGGATTTTGATAAGCTAGGAGATATGGAATGGAAGAATGCAAAGATAAGGATAATGAATAGGATGATCAAGATCAATAAGATATGGACACAATGCCTAAGTACTTTGCTCCTATTCCTCATCAAGACCAAGGAAGGGAAGAAAGGATGCATTAAGATAGGATGGTGGAATATGGATACGATGAAGGATATGGTACGAAAGATATGGATAAAGTGTATAGGATAAGATATACGATGTTCAAGAAGATCCTTAACCTGGTCAAGATCAAAGGTGGAAAGGTAAAGGATGAACATAAAGAGGATAATGGATATGAATGAAAGGATAGATGAAACTTGCCCCCAAGTGTAGAGTACAAGAGGAATATGGAAGATAGGATATGGATATGGAAGGTAATATATGCATGATAGGGAGATGGAGGGAGGAATCAAGCATCAAGTTTCACAGCTAATATCCCTTTAATATGTGCTCTAATAAACCATGGCAAGAAGGATTAGACTCATAAACATTGGTAGATTAATGGTGTGATGGAAGAAGCTAAGGACTTATGCAAAGGTTTGGATTAAAGGAGGATAATGGATAGGAGGTTGGAAGGCTTGTTGATGGATAGATGAAAAGGATGGAAAGGATGGAAAGATCAACATCGGCACACACCTTGAAGGGTGGTGGAGTGATGGAGGAAAAATGAATTTGGAAGGTGATAGGTTTTTAGATGGACGATAGGAGGAAGCTTTTGGATTAGCAAATTTGGATGCCAATTTAGATTTTATTGCTTCTACAAGACTTTTAGGAATCCACATAGCTTTTGACTTTGATTTTTGATTCATGGGCCTTTGTGGCCTTTGAGATTCTTCTTTTTGCTTTATGGGCCTTTGTGGCCTTTGAAATTTTTCTTCTTGATTTATGGGCCTTTGTGGCCTTTGAAATTTTTGCTTTTGACTTGATGGGCCTTTGTGGCTTTTTGGATTTTTCTTTTGACTTGATGGGCCTTTGTGGCTTTTTGGATTTTTATTTTGACTTGATGGGCCTTTGTGGCCTTTTGGATTTTTATTTTGACTTGGGATCAAATTTTCTTTTATTTTTGCATGGCTCTTCAAGGAGACATGTTGATCCTTCGATACATGTGGATTTTGATATGGAAGCTTTTGACATTTGGCACCCAAATTGCTTCCAAGAGCAATGGCATGGGTGGATGGAGATGAATGATATGGAGGTCTTATGGATGGGTTAATGTAGGTAGAATTTTGAGAGGGCATCAAGGGTGTGTGCCTTTGTTGTTCTTGATGAATAGGAGATGGAGGGATGTAGGGCCTCAATATGGATGGAAGGGTTGATGAACTAGGGTTTGGATGATAAGGGCCAAGGATAAATGGAAGGTTTGATGGACTAGGATAAGGACCTAGGATAGATGGAATGTTTGATGGACTAGGATAAGTAGGTTTATTTTGATGGAATCTAGGCTTATGATGGGTAATGTCTTGAGTGTGAGGTGTATAACCAAGGCCATGATAGTATGTTTTTTCTTGGATATAAAGGGGTTATAGGATACCTTGTTCATGAATGCCTAATCCTTTGCCTTTGTAGTTCATACTTTGACACATTTGTTTGCCAACATGATATTTATTGTTTATGAAACAAGATGCAAGTCCATCATGAGGTGGTTGTGATATGGAAGGAATAACAAGATCTTTGAGTAAACCACCTTGGATAAAAGTGAGAGAACCCATTTGATAGGTAAGAGGTTCATGGATAGTTTGAATAGGGGTGATAGACTATTGTGGAGGATTGTGGTCATGAGGGGAATTAGGATGTGTGATAGGATCTTGACATGGGGATAAGGGGTTACTTTGATCTTGACTTGGAAAAGGATTAAGAGGTGTAGGAGATGGAGTATCTTTCTCTTTATTAGGTATGGAATCATCACAAAGTGGTATGAAAGGAATGTATTGATCATGATAAGGATGAACATCATCATGGAATGAAAGGGTATCCTTGAATGGAGGTATACCTTGATCTTGACGAGGAAGGGAATCCTGATATTTTGTGGAAAGCATATCTTGATCATTGGATATGATGGAATCATGAGATGGTATGGATTCATTAGATGAGGTGGAAGGAGGACTTGGAAGGATACTTTTCTCTTGAGATGGAAGGGAATCATCTTGAATGAAACAAAAAGAGGTAAGGGGATCATCATGAGGTTCTTGAGAGATGGGATCTTGGTCAAAGATTGGAAGGGGTTGCAGAATTTTGGTATCATTGGATGGAGTGGAAAGAATGCTTTGATCTTGATTTGTAGGGGAGTCTATGCTAGCATGCTTTGGACTAATAGATTGACATGAATCATTGGATGGAGATGATATGATGAGAGAGGATGGTTGGATAGATTCGTTAACTTGGGTGGAAGACTCATGAGGTTTATTTTGAATTATGGGAGATGAAGATAGATGCATTACATGGTAGGATTGCTCAAGATTATTTGTGTTTGAGGACATAGATTTAGGTTTCTCATTTAGCCTTTGCAGAAAATCATGGATATTGAACTTGGATGATGTAGTTTTGGGTAAGGATAAAGGTTTATGAGATGATTGCATCGTTTCATTCAAATGTTGGGATTCAAGTTGTTTTTCAAGCTCTTTCAAACGATGGTCAAGATATTCAATCCTTTGGTTTCATTCATAGGACATGGATGAATATGGAGGATAGCAGTTAGACATGTTTGGTTGATGGTTTTGGAAATGTTTTGAGGTGTTGCAAGTTACTAGGTGTGAAGTTTGTTTGAAGTCAATTGTTTGTGTTCAAATTTGTGAATGTGGTGAATATTGTTTAAAAATCCAGAAAACATTTGGTCACATGATAAGCTCGCGTATACAAACGCCATTACGAGACAAGCACAATCCTAATAGGCCAAGGGTTTGTATACTTGATATAGCCCACCGACATATACCTCAATTGGTGCTAAACACCTTTCCTTCTCGAGAGTGGATAGCTTAGAAGTTTGGTGGCATTGGCTCCCTCCACGCTCATTAACGCCATTCGAAAGCATCTTCAACTTCTGGATTCTTGATCATCACTCCCAAAAATTGCTATCTCACTAAGGAGTCAGTAGCATATCTTCGGCATGATACCTGCATTCTTGCACTATACCAAACAATGGCTGAAAATGGTTGATTCTAAAATAATAGGTGTTTAGTTAGGCATTCGCTCGAGTGGCCACACATGGAGCGAGATTAATCACCAATTAGGTGGCACTCCAGCCCTCAAGAGGTTACGCCAACAGTAGTTTATGGGACTACTATCATCCGTGACACATCCTCGCGACTCGTGGCACTGAACTTTCCTCGCTAACGACATTTTATATCCCGCTGGAAGTGGCTTGGCTTTAGCCCTCACACGGCCGAGTCAAATTCCTTAAGGTGAGTACTTTTTCCTTAAGGCAGCTCCATTTCTAAAAATAATAACCGCTCTTACACCGTGATCACTAAAGCTAGTGAGAGTATAATTTCGACATTAAGTCGTGAAGTGACAAAAAATAAGGTGGGTCTGGTTTTCTGATCACCTAGTTTCACAAGGTGAGAGCATAATCACCTACCACCTTCAAGCACAGTCAGACACAATCAAGCACATGTTCATTTTAATGCCCCAAAAGAAGTGTTTTATAATCTAAAAGACAATTGGTTTCAAAATCATGTCTTCGACGAATGTCCTGCATTAAAATCTCATTAGTAGTTTCATGCCTCCTTTCTTTGACAAGTGTATGTTTTGATTTTCAGTTCTTTGTCAAACGAACCTAGCAAGAGAAACCAAATTAACAAAATTAGTCACAAAACCAAAACTTGACCAAAATAAAAACCAACATAAATTTAAAGAAAAATTAATCTAGAAAAAAAATGAAGCTAATCTAAGATAAAAGCTAATTTAAAATTAAAAATTAATCTAAATTAAAAATCTAAAGTTAGAGATTAAAAACTAAACTAAAAGTTAGTAAATAACTAAACTAGAAAATGAAGAAACTAAACTAAACTAAGAAAAATAAGTCAAAGAAAACTAAAAACTAAGAGCTCAATTTTTTTGTTACTCCAAAAGAAGCAATTTTTGGGAGCTCCATTCAAAAGTCACACGCTACAAACAAAAGATTAGTAAACCAAAAAGAAACTTGAATGAAAACAACAAACTAAAAAAAGTGATAACATTTTCAAAATTAAACAAAACTTTAAATTGTAGATATCTGTGGAAAGCTAAGACATAAAGCTTCAAAACTCAGAAAAAGTTTTGCAAAATCCTACATAATAAAAGTATTATAAACAAAAGAAAAAAAAATCGGATTTTAACCACTAAATCTTAAAAAACTGTGATTAGTAAAATGGGCATAACTTTCTCAAATCTTAATGAAATTTCAAACCGTTTAATGTTCTGGAAAGCTAAAAACGAGTCCTACTAAACCCATAAAACATTTAAAAATATTTGATGCGTCCAATTTTTTGTGCTCCAATGAAGATGACGGGTTTGCATATGCATTCTTGGCTGTAATCTGCAGAACAGCAAAAATAAGCAAGAACACACAAACTTCTCTATTTCACGTCGGGTTCACCAAATGTTAGATGGGGTTAGAAATCAAATAGTATAGACAAAAGTGACAGCCAACACTTCTAAGCTATTAAACCACATCCAAATAAGAGAAAACAAATAATGAAGAGAATAAAAAATACAAAACATAAAAGAAAACACTCCCCATTATGGTTGATTATTTCTCTTGCTCTCCTTCTTCTTGTTATGCAACTTTGCCCTCAGATTTGTTGAAACACTTGTGCAAAACCTGCAAATGGTAGCAAGAAAGTTGGAGAAAAATAGTTGTTAAGCTGAAAATGGAGAAGGAAGGTTGTTTTTATAGACAACCATTCGAATGGACGGTTGAGATTAATCTTCTAGAAAGATTCCAAGATCAATGGATGAGAATGCATGAGAGAGATGTTACAAAATGGATGGTTGAGATTAAGTCTCAGAAAAGATGCCAAGATCAATGGATGAGAATTGATGCACCAAGAATATGCCATGCATGGAAAAGTTATGACATTGATGGCTATGACGCCTGACAGCTATGACAGACATGCAAGGCATGCAGGCTATGACAGAAATGAATGTTATGACAGAGGATTATGACAGAGCATCTTTGACTAGGTGGAGGTGCATAAATAATTTATTTTAAATTATTTATTCAAAATGGAGAAAAATGGACAGGAATGGAAATAAATAATTTATCCAAATTATTTATTTAGATAAAATGAAAAAAGGATCATTTAATTAAATTAATCAATTTAATTAAATGGGGAGGTGGAAATTAGACATGCATAATTAATTTGAATTATTTATCCAAAAGAGAGGAATGAAACACAATTAAATAATTTTGACAATTATTTAATTATAGAAGAATAAAAGGTCAAGTAATGATTATTATTATTATTTGACTATAGATGAAAGATAAATAATTAGATAAAAAATGATTTATTTAATTATTGAAGAAAGGGATATATTAGCGACACAATCAAATAATTTTAATTGATCAAGATAGAATAAAGATGAGAAGGTGAATTAATTAAATAATTAAAAGCTATTTAATTAATAGAGGAATGCAGTCACACCTAATTGAATAATTAAAGTTATTCAATTATCGAAGAACAATGACCAAGAAAAAAATGATGCTCATGGATTCTAGGTCATTTTTTATTGTCTGTGTTGTAACCTTTGAAACCCTTTGTTGTAAATTTTCTAAACTTCCAAAATCACACTTTCACCAAATTTTTGACACATGTTATCTCACAATTCTTTTTTTTTTTTAAACATAACTTCTGTAATCTAAAAATTTCAACAAAAATGTACCAAACCCTAACTAGGGCAACATAGATTTACTATGACAATCCTTTCTGTAAAAAAAAAAAACTTTTCATAAATTCTCAAGCCAATGCTCATACCAATCTTTAGCAGCACTGTATTCTTCACTTTGATGGCTTTCTTTAATTTGGTGCCCACAATCTGCAAACACAACCTGATAGCAACTTCTTTCAGCAAGACTTGCTCCAGCAATGGATCTTCACAAATTATTTAACAACAAATTCTCTCACAACCATCAGCTCTCCAGGGTCTTCAACCTGGCTCTGATACCAATCTGATAGGGGTGGATGGACACAGATCAAAACAAACATGAACTCAACAATTCATGAATAAACACACACACAAATAAACATGAGTTGCTGCTCCAAATATTTGTATTTTATTGCTCGCACAAAAATGGTTTACATCTGCCTCTTATATAGAGGACTTTAGATACATTTAGAATAATCTAGAATATAGGCTGACATATTATTTTACTTTGGCTGACATAAAATAAGTTTCTAGAATTTACCTAACCCTAAACTTCTAGAATTTATTCAACCCTAACCAACATAAAAATAACTTCTAGAATTTACCAAATTTTAATTTATTCCTAATCTCTAGTCCAGCTGGAACCTCTAGAAACTTATAAATTAATTAATATTTTTACATCTCATTTGAGGGAGAAATTACATTTCCCAACACTTTCATTAATATTAAATCCTTGACTTAAAAAAAAGGCCCATGATAACACATTAGGCGTCCAAGCCTAGAGAAGACACTTTTTAAAAACAACTTTATAATAAAGTGACTTTATTAATGTCTTTTATTTAATTATCACTTCATAATAAAGTATATTAACTTTAGGCATTAAACTAATATATGAGTTGAACTTGAAATACCACATATGATAGCTCGTTGGAAAGCTCTCGACCAAACGCTCTAAGTCCAACACCGAGAATTCCCATATCACTTGATCCCCACTGACTTACTAAATATAGTAAGTTTGGCCAAAGGTCCCAAATAACGCCATAAATGAAGTCCTGAAAATCACAAAGAAGACCAATACCCTGAAATAAGTTGGAAGCCATGACAACCAACTCCAAAACCATCTTGATTGACTTACTATAAATAGTAATTCCTGAAAATACTGCCAATTGATCTCCCAAATCACTACATTAGCCTATGGGAGCTCCTGTCATAGGCTAATCTATTGATCCCGATATCAAGTCAAATAGGGACATTACACCTCATGTATTGCACAAAATTTTACAATTAATAGACCCAAAATTCCCAAACCACACTCCTTCAACGCATCTACAGGTAATAATATATTTCAATTATTAATACACAAATGCATAAAAATGATATTTTAATGCTCAATTATTAATCTACATATATCTCTATTAATAAAAGAAGATAAGAACCCTCACAACTATTAAAACATACCAGAAACCCCACTTAATATACCGCCATAACCAAATCAAATCTTTTATCTCCTTTTTCCACCTCCCTTTGCTTAATTGATTGATTGATTTTTTAATTACACCCACGTAGACCCGCTTTCAATCTATGGAACCCACAAAATGAAGCCAAAACAAACTGCTTAAAAACAACAAACAAACAACCGATCCCAATTTAACTACTTTTGTTGTTTTCCACGCAGACTGACACAATCACTTCTAAACCAAATCGAATTCAATATTCTTTAGCGTTCATGTAGAGGTTTCTACTTTTTGATTTAGTCCCTTAGATGCTTCCAATGAAAGGAGAGAATTAGTCTATGATAAGTTCTTTTTATATATAGGAGAGGACCCAGTAGTTGTGCACCCTAACTTCATGTTCCTCAAAATCCTACTTGGAAATTTCAAATCACTCCCATTTTTTTACAGAAGCTTACTTGGCAAGTCCCCTACTTATAACTAAGGTCTTAGGGCCACATCATCCAATATGATGCCACTCAAAGATAAAGCTTTTTGTCAAGGTGTCCAAAAAGGCCCAAAAATAATAGAGAGATTCAATACTTGTGCATTCACAGCATGTTTTATTGAGCACTGATGTGGAATCACATGATTGGTTGCTTTTTAGATCAAAAGAATACATTTTATTTAATTATGGATAGTCATCATCAACACTAACAACTTTAAAGTCACAACTATTAGTCCAATATTAATAAAAATATTGAACATTATATAAACAACTACTATCACAACTATTGAAACATGCTGAGATAGTGGATCCTCTCCCTAATTTATCCCACTCAACACAGCACCAATCAGTCAGCACCAATCAGTCTGTAAACCAAATCGAGTTCAATTTCTTGGATTTTATTCAGTCCCTTGGATCCTTCGAACGAAAGGACTACCGGCTATTGCCTAATTTCTGGGCATTTTCCTTCCTCCTCTTCTGTACGGACTGGCGCTTGTCTAATCTCCAAGCATTTTCCTTACTCTCTAATTCCAAGCATTTTCTATTACTCGAGGAAAGGACTGAACCCGTCTGCAGTATTATCTTCTAATTTTACTTCCTACCCTTTCTTCCACATAAACTCATCTGCAACCATATCCTATTCGTCTTGGTTTCCTTTTCTTTTTAAGTTTTTAACGGGTTTGAACTCGAACCAATGGCGTCCTCTATCATCTCACCAGCAAAATCAGGGATTTAATGCTTTCTCTGGAATAGAACCGGACGGCAAAAGAAGAGAGGTTTGTAAATCTTCAAGATTGTTTGACGTGTTCATCAACCACAGAGGCCCTGATGTCAAACAAACTCTTGCTACTCAGCTTTACAACTCCCTTAAGGAGGCAGGCATACAAGCATTTCTTGATTCGGAAGAGAAGGAACTTGGATATTCGTTTCCTTCTGCCATTGAGACTGCAATTAAATCTGCTTCAGTGCATATCGCCATTTTTTCTAAAAAGTATGCAGAGTCACCTTGGTGTCTAGCTGAGCTGGTTCTTATGTTACAAAGTAAGGCCAGGATTATTCCCGTGTTTTATCAAGTGAAGCCGTCGGAACTCCGTTTCATAGAAAAGGGAGAGTATGCCAAAGCATTCACCAAATATGAAAATGAGAAGAGGTACTTGGAGAAGCTTCCAGAGTGGAAGGAAGCACTTCAATCTCTTTCAGTTGTTGCTGGGGAAGATTTTAACGGGTAATATTTCTGTGGTTTTGGCAGTTCTACTCTTAATAATTATTTTTGTTCTCCAAATCTGGTTAACTATTTTTCTCAAGCCTTTTTTTTCAATTAATTTTCAGTGACTGCAAAAACATAATAGCAACAGGGTAATACAAAAACATAATAGAAGCAGTGCAAGAGGAAGTACAAAAGAAAATGTGCTTACATGTTGCCACATATCCAGTAGGGCTTAACAATCTTGTGGAAGATTTTGAAAGGCGATGCATTGATGAACTTGTACAAGATTTTGAAAACCAGTGCGGGCTTGAACAAGGAATGCATAAGGCTAAGGTTGTTGGCATTTTTGGCATGGGTGCTTCGGGGGAAGACAACTCCTGGCAAAGAGTTGTTTAACCGAAAGAAATCGAATTACAATAGAACAAGTTTTTTGTCTGATGTGCGAGAAGCCTCTGTGAGAAGCCAAATACCTTCTTTGCAAGGTCAGCTTCTCAAAGATCTCTTCCAAGATCATAGCAGTTTTACAAGTAGAGAGGCAGAAACAAGCTATCTCAAACATTGTCTGCAAAGGAGCCCCATTTTAAGCTTCTTAATTGTTGTAGATGACATCGATCATGTGGAGCAATTAAATGCTCTAATGGTCATGGATATCTTAAATAAATTTGACAATACTTTGATTATTGTTAAAACCAGTGATGTTGGGATGCTTAAAAACGCTGGATTACTGTTCATTATAATTTAAAAGGAATGGATGAAATAATGGGAGAGAACTCTTCTGTTGGCATGCCTTTGGCCAACCCATTTCATCTAGCGAGTACAAGGCGGTGGTTGACGACTTTGTTGACGTGTGTGGAGGGTTACCTCTGTCTCTTCAGGTTTTGGGCCGGCATGTTCATGGTCAACCTCTCAATTTTTGGAAGTCAGCATTGATTGAAGCCAGTAAGACGCTGCCACAAGATGTAAAGCAGAGATTGAAAATAAGTTTTGACGCATTGGGCGATAAGGAAAAGCAGGTTTTTATGGACATTTCTTTTTTTTCCATTGGCAAGCCAAAGAGCATAGCCAAAAGAGTATGTGAGGGTTCAGGATGGAATGCTCAACATGCACTGAAAACGCTCAAAGATAAGTTCCTTTTAGAAGAAGGATACGGTTTTAGCTGGAATAAAGAAGAAACATACAGATTTGACCCTGTTTTGAGAATGCATGACCACTTAAGGGACTTGGGAAGAGAAATGGCACTTGAGCTCAGTCCTCGTCGCCTTTGGCGTCCTAAAGATCTGAAATATTTGGTATGCTTTTAACCCCTCGGGATTTCTTCTTAGTATTGTAATATTAAACAGGTCTTGGCTTCTATATTAATAGAAAATTGACCACCTTCTGTGTATGGAGGAATCAATGGGTTTCAAAACTTTCCTAGAGCGCAAATTCCATGTCAGGTGTTTCCATTCCATTTTTGAGGAGTCCATGAGTTCTCGAGTTACATTCTTTTTAGGTCAACCAGATATTTGTTTTGAGACGTCATCTTCCTTACTATGGCTCGAGCTTCGGGGCAATTCCACTGAACAACCATGCATTCCTTCATGGATTTCTCTACAAAATGTGGAGTGTTTGAAAATCAAAGGTGAACGACTAAAAACATTGTGGGAGAATCGCATACAGGTATGCTGATCTTCTCATTCTAAAACTAAATCTCCTTCAACATTATGGTGGAATTCATTACCTTATGGTTGTTTTCCGCCTATTTTTCTAAATCATTGAGAGCTTTACACAAATTTATCTTGAACTTTAGGCGCCCTCCCAGTTGAAGGAACTACAGATTTCCAAAACCTTTTTGGAAAAGTTTCCATATTTCTCAGGGATATCAGACAATTTAGAAAAAGTGGTCTTAGATGCCCGAGGATTGCCAATTCAAGGCTTATCTTTACTAGAATCTCTCAGTATGAATCTTTGTAGTTTGTGTCTCGAGTTTTCCACGTTAAAAGGGGAACAGGCTTCCACTAAAACAGAAGGGAGGACTACTTGTGAATCTTTGGTTATTGAGAATTTCAAATTTAGTGGGGAAGTGGCTTTAAACAATGGAGGAACGTCTAGCGGTGTTGGAGCTCCCATGGGTGGCCTTGAAAAGCTAGAGATTAGTCATGAAGAATTAGTATCCAAGATCTTAATTAGTGGAATTCACTATCCAGAGCTTGAGTCTATCAAACTTGATTGCATGGAAAATCTTAGGGGAGTGGATTTAATAAGTATAAAGAAATTAAACTGTCTCGATATCAGAAATTGCAAACATTTGAAAAGTTTGTCAGGAATTCCAGATTTCAGGAATGTTAATGATTTTACGGAGTTGGTAGCATCTGACTGTTTGAATAGTGTCAGGAGTATCTGCCTTAGGATGCTGGCCCAATTGAATGTTAGTGGATGTCCGGAGCTTGAGGAGCTGAGGCTTGCACATACATCTGAGCTGCTTGGAAAAAATTGTAATTGAAAACTGTAAAAATTTGAAAAGCGTGTCAGAATACTCTTGATCTTGCTAAGCTTGTAGAATTGGAAATCACTGATTGTGGGAAGCTAGAGTTTGAGTGCTTGTGTCTCAGTGGTATGAAGTGTCTGAAGAGGATAATATTTGACAGCAATGTGAAGGTGAAATATTTTGAGTTGAATGGTTGTCAAAATTTAAAAATAATTAAGTATGGGTGGCGAAAGCTTGCAGAATTAAACTTTCCTGACTATCCGGAGCTTGAGGAGGGGCTACTTTTTAGAGGTCTAATTTGCCTAGAGAGGATTATAATCGATGGATGTAGGAAGTTCAAATATCTTCGATTGGATGGTTGTCAAAATATAAAAAGTGTGTCAGGTAACTTGGAGATTGGATGTTTGGACATTAATGAGTGCCCTGAGCTTGAGGAGCTGCCAAAATTTTCCAGCCTGGAGAAAATTTGCATTGACTCTTGTAGAAAGTTACAGAACATTATGCTGCCAACAAGATTCAACGAGCTGTCTGTACAATGGTGCAAAAATTTGCAAAGAGTATCAGGAAACAGTGATCTTATAGAGCTTAAAGAGTTGAACATTTTTGGGTGTCCTGAGCTTGAGGAGATGCCGAGTTTTTCCAGCCTGAGCTGCGTGGAGAATATTTCCATCGGCTCTTGTGAAAAGTTACAAAACATTATGCTGCCAACAAGACTCATCAAGCTGTCTGTAGAAGCGTGCAAAAATTTGCAAAGAGTATCAGGAAACGGTGATCTTATAGAGCTTAAAGAGTTGAACATTTTTGAGTGTCCTGAGCTTGAGGAGATGCCGAGTTTTTCCAGCCTGAGCTGCGTGGAGAATATTTCCATCGGCTCTTGTGAAAAGTTACAAAACATTATGCTGCCAACAAGACTCATCAAGCTGTCTGTAGAAGCGTGCAAAAATTTGCAAAGAGTATCAGGAAACGGTGATCTTATAGAGCTTAAAGAGTTGAACATTTTTGAGTGTCCTGAGCTTGAGGAGATGCCGAGTTTTTCCAGCCTGAGCTGCGTGGAGAAAATTTCAATCGACTCTTGTGAAAAGTTGCAGAACATTATGCTGCCAACAAGACTCATCGAGCTGTCTGTACAATGGTGCGGAAATTTGCAAAGAGTATCAGGAAATGGTGATCTTGTAGAGCTTAAAAAGTTGTACATTCGTGAGTGTAGTAATGAGGAGTTATGTTTTTCCAGCCTGAGCTGCGTGGAGGAAATTTCAATCAAGTCTTGTGAAAAGTTGCAGAACATTATGCTGCCAACAAGACTCATCGAGCTGT
>VDFB02052036.1:0-25498 GCA_007258455.2 Sequoia sempervirens | reverse complement strand
TCTCCCCTCTACCTTAAACCCTTAAACCCTACCATTTATATCTCTCCCACTCCCCCCCTCTCTCTTTCAAGTCTCTCCCTCCTACCCCCTCTCCCTCTCTCCCCTCTACCCTTAACCCTTAAACTCTAATCATTGAGACTCAAAACACCGAAACTCAAAATAGTGAAACACAAAACATCATGGTGGAGGCTGAAGAGAATCCTTTTCATGGACTCAACAACACTGAAAGGGAAGAAATAACCAAAGAAGATATCCAACATGTTGAACAAGACCCCAATTTCCACAAGTGTTTGGAAAATATTTTTGAAAGAAATGGGGAAAAATACCTCCTTATGCTAGCCAAACAAGGTGCCAAATTGCCATAAGACTTTGATGTGAATCAATTGAAAGCACCACCCAAAAAGCCCAAAAATGATCCTGAACAAGTGGTTGCTCTAACTCAGCAAATGAAAAACCTTCAACAACAAATTCTTGATATGCAAAGGGGAACCTCAAAATGATACTTGATCCAAGACATTTTTCCTTATCCATTTGATCAAAGTATTCACATGATACCTTTTCCCAAACATTGCGAGTTCCCAAAGTATGACAAATACAATGGAAAAACTGATCCGATAGACCATGTGAGAGAATTTAGGACCATGAGTCTTGAATTTGCATACATATGAGGAAACATATTTTATGAGATTATTCCCAAGAAGCGTAGGTGGAAATTGTCTTGAATGGTTCTCCAAACTCAACCCACCAATTAACACCTTTGAGGAATTAGTCAACAAGTTCATCATCCAATATTCTTACAACATCCAACATGACATTACTATGAAAGATCTTTGTAACTTGAAACAAAAGAAGGGTGAATCATTCCTTATATTCTTGCAAAAATGGAGAAGGTTATTTGCACGATACTCTCGTCCTGTACTAGAAAAGGAAAAGATAGCAATGTTTATTGACAACCTTAATGACGAGATGAGTTATAGATTGGAATTACAATGTTCCCCAACCTTTGAAAAACTTATTGAGAATGGGATTAAAATCAAGGATGCCTTAGTCAAGAGAGGAGTCATCAAGATATACAATGAAAAAAACTCATCAAACTCCTCCAACAATTACAATAGTGGTGACAAACCCATGTTTTGGAAACAAAACAAGAATGTTGGAAAAAATGATGGTGCAGTTGAAATCCCAAATGTAAAACCTGTATTCAACCTAACTGCAGCTACAACCAAAACAAATCAGAATAAAAATCTCCCTAACAATCAAAGAAACAACCAAAGAAACAACCAAAGAAACAACAAAGGCAACAACCAATGCAACAACTAAGGTAGCAACCAGGGAAACAACCAAAATTTCAACCAAAGCAACAATCAAGGTAATGTTGGATCTAGGACACCATCATATCGAGCATCCTCAAATCAAAGGAGGCTTACACCTTTTGGGAAATCACCAGAATCAACATTAAAAGAACTTCTTGAAGCTAAGGTCATAACTCTACCAAAAGCAACAAATTGGGAACTGTTGATGCCAAAAGTTGGCAAGGTAACAACCCTTTTATGGGAAACTCAGTTTATGGTGGACTTATTGTGCTAAACTGAGTGACTTGAGCTAGATTTTAAAGAAGTTGGCTTCTTTTGTAATTGGGGTTCGGAAAGGGAAAATGAAATAGATATATAAAAATAAAATCTAACCTAAGGTGATGCGCCAAAACATAGATAATAGGCACGATAAATCATAGATCTAGGGGCCCGATTCAATTTGCAATGTCCTGGAAAAGCATAAACCAAAGATTAAAGTATAAAATATTCATTCATTGACATAAAATAACTTTGTACACATATTTAATGGCAAGAAGATTCACATGACATGATCTAAGTCAACAAACTTTCATTCAATTTATACAAGTTATGTGAATGAATCATCTGACAATAGCAGCATAGTTTAAAGTTAATCAAATATCATAAGAAGAGTAGAAACGCCGAATGATTGGCATAGTAGACTGTGAGTCTTTTTGCAATAATTAAAAAACAATAATAGAGGCCTAGTGTCTTTTCTTGATCTATGTTCTTTCTACAAAATCTTGGCCCCTCCCGTTTGAAACAAAGAGGAGTATATATATCTGGATGCTCCCATCGCCCTGGCGAGCAATAACAGAAAATATTTGAGAATCCATGGCAATGATGAAAATCAAACATTTCTCCCGACTGTTGCAACCAAAAATATTCCAACCAAAGCATTTGGTCGCTCCAAGTTCAGGTGCATCCTCTACAAATGATGGAAATGGTCTTGGCAAGGTCATGTAGACAAGTGTCGTTACCCTGTCATAGTAGTTATGAAACATGGCAGTATTTCATGGTCCTTGGCTTGCTCCATCCATCATTTAAAAGAAACAACTATCAAATAGACACATGGCAACATCATGCAACCCGTGCATATCTTTTTTCCTCATTGTTGAAAAGCTTGTGCCAAGGAGACACATCTTTAACCTACCTCATTGTTGGTACCAATTTTGGAGCTTGCTAAAATATGTTGAGATGGAGCCACATGTCGTGCAGACGAAGTCGGACTCAAAAATGAAGGGAAGTGACTTTCAATTGTGCGCAGAGCAGACATGTGGCAACACAGTGGAGTTGTTTTGTAATGTGAAGGGAAGAGATCCTTGGGGGAGCACAGAGCAGACACATGGCGTAGGAAGTGGTGTTTATCAAAAAGGGTTGAATGAATTTTAATGCAATGTGCAGGCTAATACTTCAACAAAATAAAGCCCACAGGGAGCTCGATGAATATTTATTCACAGCTTTTGGTGACTATCAGGTGCATTTCGATTGAGGAATAGAGAACCCAAAATTTCTCTAGCTATAGACTAGAGTCTTACCCATTGGGTAGTGGCTTTAGAGCTTGGAGAGGGTGTCTTGTAGTTGTAGCCAGTCAGCCTCAGACGGTTTTGATATGTCGCAAAAATTCTCTTGCACTCCACTGAGATCAATCATTTCTTTATAAGGCAGCTCTGCTGATAGACCAGTGATCCGGGGGACATTTTTCAATAAAATTTGAAGTGTCTCCAATACTCTATAATTCAACACCATTAGAAAGAGAATGATGTCCTGATTCCAACGCAACTTGAACGGGGTGAAAAGGACTCCATTTGTGCAAGTTACGGCCGGTCAAACTTCCAGTCAAACTGCCATTAGGGGTCATCCAGAAGGTGAAAAAAATAATCATCTTGGAAATTGACAGAACTAGCATCATTGCGAAGAGCTCGTCGAAACAATTCCAACGGTGTTCGTTTCGTCGAAATCCGACATCATATGCTCGAGTTACAAGCAGTCAAAGTTCAGTTGACTTGAGGGTACAGATGATGATGTCATCATGCTGAGTGTCAGTCCGTACTGTATGGAATCAACATGGAAGAATTCTGACCCAACACATGGTAGGTGACTCACTTGTACAGACCAATCATTGACTGCCACGTGGCATCCGTACGTCAGGTCAGTGGCCTCGTCAGCAGTCCATTCGGCGTACGGATTATCTTCATCAGCATATACATTGGCTGGTTTCGGCAAATTAGATGGTGACACGTGTCGTTGGGTTTTGGCTGTATGCAATTGAATGTCAGAACAAAAATTTTTTATAACGGGTTTGACCCCGTGATCTCCGCCTGAACAACCAACTTGTCCACCGTTGCATCGGCCGAGCTCGCCTCAATCCATATATGGCAAGTCTTTATTTTGTTGTTGGATGGTTCGGTTATTTGTTATAAAGCGTGGCTGGCGGGGTTGGAACCGCCGACCACCCCTCTAACAAAAGGTATAGCACCGGTGGACCATGCAAGCTTTCTAATATATGTATAGGCCACCGATTGTTTTGTTATAAGACTATAGGCCGAATCTCTAACAAATGGCTTAATAAAGCCAAAACAAACAAAATACACCTAAACCATCTGAACCAAAAAGATTGTAAAGAACAAAATAACCAGTGTACGAGTTGTTAGAGGAGGTTAAGCATTTATTTTTCTGGTTAAGCCATATTAGGCATATTTTATGTATAAAAAGAGGGGTAGAGATGGGATTTTCCAAGTCCAAGTGGTGAGAACGGGAGAATGCTCAGGAGATTTTGTAGACATTTCCGCACATTAGAGGAACGTCATGCTGCTGTGCTTGAAGGAGATAGTCAATGAAGCAATTGTAACTTTTTTTGGAGTATAATCGGATCGGTCACTCTATTGGAGAGGGGCCCGGAGACGTAGTCCTTAGGGACGAACTCCGTTATCAATTGCGTTTGTTCTCCTCTTTATTTCCTCTCTTTCTTTTCAGTTCATTATCTTGGCAATTATATTATGTTAATTTGTTCATTTGAGCATTGTATTAAGTGATCATTCATGTTAAGCATTATGTAAGCAATTTGTCCTAGATCCTAAATAGATCAACCAGCTCTGAACTCACATAGGAAGAGTAGCCGCACAACTGGATCGATAATCCCTTTGATATCTGCTATTGTGGGAGGCTGGCTGAAGCTTTGTAAGGCAGTTGTGTCCTACCACTTTTCTTCAATTTTTGCTGCAAGCTGCTTAGCAGTGGTTACAGATCCATCCTCAAGAAATGGGGAAGGCAGGCCCATCGCAGTCAGTTGAGAGAAGCTTTCTCGCACATTATCTAGAGTCGCGCCCAAAATGGTTGTGCATGCCCTAGTTCATTTTATGGTTGCGTGGTAATGGACAAACTTGTTCACCATCTTGGCAGCATCCTTCTGATCATTGATTCCTACTCCAGCTAGGTATTCATTAGAGACTAAGTACAATTTGGTTAGTAGTCCCTACACTTTAGGTACCTTTTCCATGATGAACTTCGGGAACTCCCCCATAGTCCTTTGAACCTCTTGTCTCAAACTTGTCACCTGAGCCATGTACCAGAGTATTGGGTGTAACGTTAGGAAATAAGACTTGACCTTCCCCTAGTATGAAGTGTACAACTATTGTGCCATGTACCAGAGTCTTCAATTTTTGCAGCAAGCTGCTAAGCAATGGTCACAAATCCATCCTCAAGAAATGGGGAAGGCAGGCCCATCGCAGTCAGTTGAGAGAAGCTTTCTCGCACATTATCTAGAGTTGTACCCAAAGTGGTTGTGCATTCCCTGGTTCATTTTATGGTTGAGTAGCAATGAATGAACTTGTTCACCATCTTGGTAGCATCCTTTTGATCATTGATTCCTAATCTAGCTAGGTCTTCATTAGAGACTAAGTACAATTTGGTTAGTAGTCCCTACGCCTTAGGTACCTTTTCCATGATGAACTGTGGGAACTACCCCATAGTCCTTTGAACCTCCTGGCTCAAAATTGTCACCTGACCCATGTACTAGAGTATTGGTTGTAACGTCAGGCAATAAGACTTGACCTTCCCCTAGTATGAAGTGTACAGCTATTGTTCCATTGGGATGAGATCCAGCTGGGCAACAAGAGCCTGGGGAGTATTCTTTAAAAGGGTGATCTCTGCATCCCTTGCACTGACATCCTACATTAGCTCCACAATCCTCCTGTTGGTGGATTCCAATTGTTCCTGAACATGAGCTAACTCTTTAGTACAGCTCTCCTTCACCTGGCTATGGTTTTCTAGTTCTATGTCAAGGGAAGACTTTTCCTCCCGAAGCTCCTCTTTTATTTGGGCCTTGCAACCCTCAAATTTGGTATCCTTCTCTTGCAACTTTTGATCATGCTGAGCTCACTGATGATCTAGCACCTCATCTTTTTACATCATCCCCTACTCATGTTCAATGCACTGCTATTCAAACTCCTCATTCCTCAGTTGCAGATTTTGGTCTGCTAAAGTTAATTAGCTTTGGTACTCCTGATTCTTAGCACGCAGCTTGTTTATTATAGTGGGGTCGATGGATTGAGCCTTAACAAGTTCCTCTTGAAGTCTATTCATCTCCGCCTCTGCTATCAGCACTCTCTGTCAAGCATGCAACATCCACTTCTAGGGATTTCTCCCTTTTTTCCAAGAAACTAGCTCTTTCTTTCAAGGATTTCAGCTACTTATCCATCTTCTTCAGCTTGCAGCTAGTTTTAATGAAATCGAAGGTGACCACTCATTGTGTTTCCTCCATGAGCTCAACTTTATCCTACAGACGAGCTACCTTCATGTCAAGCCCCACAACATACAAATCATAATCTTCTGGATGCATCTCCCCTTGTTGCTTTGCCACGGTCGGGTACATGGTTGCAAATTTCAGCATTTGGCGTGTCTCATCATAGATAGTATGCACCTTTGGTTCTTCCAACTTGCAATCATCCTTGGCTTTTCAGTTTTGAATTCCACTAGCGCGTGCCTCCTTTGTAGCATCATTTTGTGCAATAAAATGGGTTGGCAATGAGACTATCCTACCTGGGAGGTAGGGCATATGGATAGGTAATTTTAATAGGCGCGGGCAATTTCTTCTTTTGGAGAGTGACGGTCTGTGGGGAGAAATGAGGCACATGCCAAAAATCAATTTGCGAACCAATAGAAGGGATTTTCATTTTACAAGGTTCCTTTGGTGAACCGGTGAGAGGACTCATGGGTTGCAGTGGCGAGGGAGTAGTCATTGTAGAGTCTACTTGTGAGAAAAAGGGAGGATTCGCGACAATAGTAGCAATATGGGTGCCAATGGCGGGTAAGCTTTCAGAAAGTGACGAAAAAAAGGACTGAGCAGCAATGGCTAGTGCAAGGGTTTGCGGAGGAGTAAAGTCAAATGGATTCACCCTTGTGGAATAGGAGAAACCTCTTGCAATCATTATATCAAGGTGGGAAAAGAAGTGGTGTACGATGGAACCTAAGCTTGCTTGCACAACCTTTTAGAGACTTCTTCATTGCCTCCTTGCTAGAACCTGACTCCAATGGTTCTTGTTGAGCTCAGAAGACCAACCAAGCTCTGCTCCAACTCCTTACTATGAGTTTTCCACTTGTGCTTAGCTTAGGAAGACCAACACCATTTGAAACTGCATTCCTCTTCACAACACCTAGAAGGGTCTAAGTGCTTGCATTACTTTCTGATCTGAACTTGTTGCAGGGGAGGTAAATGCTCTATTTATATTCTTTTCAACACCCATGGGATGCATCTTTGTGGTTCTTTAACCTTTACTTTACCCGATTTCCAACTCTTGCTAGGAAGAGGCCTAGTTTCTACTAGCCCTTACCAGTCCGTTTTTGGCTTTTCCTACTCAAAATCTCCACACAACCTAGCAAACAAAAACCATTTTCTGACACCCTTTTGGGACTTTTAAATCTTGCATAGGTTGTTAGGTTTCTGTCAGTACCGTACAACTAATTCCAAGGATCTTGGAGTGGAGGCCTAATTGCCCTAGCCTCTAGGTTTTCACTGTTCTTTGCCTCAAAACTCCTACCAAAATTTTTATTAAAACCTCAGACCTTTTGACAGTCAAATATCATGCCTAATCCTACCTGGAATCGTACGGATTCCGTACAGTGCTTATTTCCCCTGCCTAAGTTCTTAACTTCTTACTTCCAAACTCCTAACCGGGTAACTTAGGCTCGCCTAGGGTTTGGAATTCACAAATATTGCTTGGCTCTTTGACACTACTGACACTAAATATGTACAATAAGTAGGCTTCTCTCCCATATTCCACTATTTTCAAGAAAACCCCGTGGATAGAGATTATGGGAGAGCCATGAGAAATTAAACTAGTCTGTTCAAACCAATAAAAATCCCTACAACCCTAAATAATGATCACAAATCCCTAAACTAACTCAAAGCCTCTTAACTACAGAAGGAAATATGCTTTATGCCATTCAACAAACATAAAAAAAATAGTGAGGAGACGGGATATTCAATGTTTTTTTTATGACTGTTTCTAAAATACTTGGGTGTAACACAGAAAATACAATTTTCCTACCCCCTTACACTGCAAAGCTAACTACAATGCCTATGTTCTTAACCAAGGAACTCTATACAAAAGTAAAGATGTTAGAATATATTCATAAGACTCTGATCCAACACCAAATAAATGCAAAATAGATCATTTACATTATTGTTCTGAAAACACACGGGTTTTCAAACACATAACCGATATAGAAAATTTGCTTACTGTTTTTTTATTTTTCACCACCAAAACTGATTACAATGACTCCTACTACTTGTTACGAACCATTCCCCTTGTCTTGAAGTCTCTTCCACCATGCAAGGGGAGATTGTACGCCTCCATATCCCTAATTTCAAGGGAATCCAAGTTAATGGAATTGCATGCAACCTAACAATGTTGCCATGCAATTTACAATATTCTTGCAACCTCGCCTTTTTCCTTCTTTTTAGGATCTCCCACTCTTTAATCTCAAGCAACCATCATCTAAACTTCCCTTGGCATCTTCAAATAACGAGGACATGGCTATGACAAATTTAATACATTAAATGCTAACATTTGTTGTCTTAAGCTAAACAAAACAGAACTTAACACTAAAGATAACTAATGAGAGTTTTAGTCCTAGTGACTAGCTCTTCCCACACAAAATGCAAGACCTTACAAGGTCCAAAACAAACATACCAAAATCTCTGACTTGGCTAAAGTCCATACAAGCCAAAATTGTGCACAAGCTTGGTGGAGGTCAGCCTAGGTGCTCCTGCACCATCCTCCCCAAAACAGAAAATTCAATCCATCCTTGGATTGAGTAAGTTAGGATCAATTCCTAACTTCTTGAACTCTGCCTCCTTGATCCATACTGCATCTGAATCAAGTTGTCCATGCCTTTTGATCAGGTGTTCTTTGTACTCCTTGGCCCTAGTCTTCTTGTAGACCCTTGTGTCCAAGATTTGATCAGCTTGTTTGACTGTAATAGGGGGCAATTTGAGTTCTCCAACATCTTGACTGACTTCATGGAAGGTCTGATCCAAGTTTACTGGTGGTCCTTTTTAGTGTACAAGGTCTGCAACATTGAAAACAGGGGACAGTCCACTGTCCTCTGTTAGTTGTACCTTGAAAGCATTATTACCATACTTCTCCAAGATAGGGCAGGGACCTATCCTCTTCATTTGCAGCTTGTGAGGGACTCCCTTCGGAAATCTAGCCTTATTCAAATGGACCATCACTAAGTCTCCCACATTGAATTGAACTTCTCTTCTATGCTCATCCACCTTAGCCTTATGCTTCATGGTATTTTCTACCAAGGTCTTTCTGACTGTCACATGAATTTCCTGCATTGCACAAGCAAAATCATCTACATAACCACTTCCTTTGACTCCATCCTTCAGCTCTCTCAGCTCATAAACACCCCTGGGATGTAAACCATACACAATTTCAAAGGGGCTCTTCCCTGTGGATCTATTGACTGTGTCATTATATGCATACTCAGCCTGCCCAATAATCTGATCCCATTGTTGACCATACTCCTTGGTCAAGCATCTTAGAAGGTTTCCAAGTGTTTTATTTACCACTTCGGTCTGACCATTAGTTTGGGGATGGTATGCAGATCCAAAGGACAGATTGGTGCCCATCCTCTGCCAAAGTGTCTTCCAAAAGTGACTCATAAATTTAGTATCCCTGTCTGCTACAATGCTGATTGGTAAGCCATGAATCCTAACTATTTCCTTGAAGAAAAGAGAGGCTATTTGACTGGCATCATTGGTTGTTTTGCAGGGTATAAAGTGAGCCATTTTGCTGAATCTATCAACCACAACATACACACTATCCATACCTTGCCTTGTCTTGGGTAAACCAACTACAAAGTCCATGCTTAAGCATTCCCATGGCCTAGAAGGGATTGGTAGTGGCTGGTATAAGCCTGCATTTGAAGAAGTTCCTTTTGCTTTTTGACACACTACACAACTCTCTACATATTTCCTGACATCTAGGTTCATCTTAGGCCAAAAATAAAATCTTTGGACAAGCTCTTGAGTTTTGGTGATTCCAAAATGACCACTCAATGCACCATTATGCTTCTCTTGAATTAAGTTCTCCCTAATAGAACCTCTAGGAACACAAAGTTGATTCCCTTTAAACAAGAAATCACTTTGCAAGGTATATTCAGCATACTTGCTATGGAAATGATTCTTAAACTCAAGGCATACCTTATAAATTTCTGCAAAGTCTTCATCATCCGCATATAGATCCTTGAAGTGATCTATTCCCATGCTCTTCAATTGGATTTCTTGAATGGTAAGAACTCTCCTACTCAATGCATCAACAACCTTGTTGAGAGCTCCCTTCTTATGCTTGATGTTGAAGGTGTAGGCTTGCAAGTAATCCACCCATTTCATGTGCCTGTGACTCAACTTCTCTTGTGAATTCAGAAAATTGAGTGCTTGATTGTCTGAGTACACAATGAATTCCTTGGGAAGCAAATAGTGCCTCCACTTCCTTAGTGCCTGGACCAATGCATACATTTCAAGGTCATAAGAAGAGTACTTCTTCTTGGCTTCACTTAGCTTCTCAGAATGAAAAGCCACCGGTCTGCCCTCTTGGCTGAGAACAGCTCCAATTGCTACATTACTTGCATCACACTCAATTGTAAATAGCTTCTCAAATCTTGGTAACACTAAAATAGGTTGGGTAGCTACCTTTTCCTTCAGCAACTCAAATCTCTTGTTAGCTTGCTCATTCCATACAAACTTAGTTTTCATTCCTCCTTTAATGGTGTCCAACATAGGAGCACAAATTGTACTAAATTGTTTGATGAATTTCCTATAATACTGAGCAAGTCCATGGAAGCTTCTTACCTCTGTTGCTGTATTGGGAGTAGGCCAATTTAGAATGGATTCTACCTTGTTGTTGTCCATCTTCAAGTTGCCATGTGATAACACAAAACCAAGGTACACCAGCTGTGTTATGATGAACTCACACTTTTCCAGATTGATCTTCAGTTTCTCCTCCTGTAGCTTCTTGAAAATCATCTCAATGTGTTAGAGGTGCTCTTCTCTAGTTCTACTATATATTAGTATATCATCAAGATACACTACTACAAACTTGCCAATGTAGTCCTGGAGAATTTCATTCATAAGTCTCATGAATGTGGAGGGGGCATTAGACAAACCAAATGGCATAACTAGCCACTCATAAAGACCCTCATTGGTTTTGAAGGCTGTTTTCCACTCATCACCCTCGTGTATTCTAATTTGGTGGTAACCACTCTTTAAATCTATCTTGGTATAGTACCTAGCTTCACCTAGACAATCCATGAGATCTTCAATTCTAGGAATAGGAAACCTATACCAGATGGTTATCTTGTTGATTGCTCTGGAATCAGTACAAAGCCTCCATTCTCCTCCTTTCTTGGGTGCTAAGACAGTGGGTACTGCACAAGGACTAATGCTTTTCCTAATGAGACCTTGGTCAAGTAGTTCTTGAATCTACCTAGCTATCTCCTCATTCTGTTGAGGTGTCATCTTGTAGGCTGCTTTGTTTGGAAGGGTAGCTCCTGGTATCAAGTATATCCTATGACTTATGGCTCTTTTAGGAGGTAAGGTTTCTGGTTGACCACTACTTACAATGCTTTCATAGTTCTGCAACAAGTCTTGAATCTCCTTTGGTAGTTCTTTCTTTTCAGCTACCTTCTCTTTGCTTACTTCTCTTGGCTTGATCATGACTGCATAGCCAACTCCTTCTCCTTCTTCTAAAGCCTTTAAGAACTCTTTTTCACCAGCTAATAGCAGCTTAGAACCTGCTGTCTGCACTTCAGTGTCTTCCAACAAAGATTGAATCTTGTAGGTTACATTGTCCTTCTTGAAGGTGTATGAGTTCTTAGCTCCATCATGCACAGCTTGACGGTCAAATTGCCATGGCCTACCTAGGAGCAAGTGGCATGCATCCATAGGTAACACATCACATAATACCTTGTCTTTGTACTTTCCAATTGAAAACTCCACCCATGCTTGTTCATTCACCAAGACATGCTGACCCTTGTTGAGCCATGTAACCTTGTAAGGATTCTTGTGAGGTATTCTTGCTAATTTCAGTTTGCTGACTGCCTCCTCTGACACAATATTGTCAGTAGAACCTGAGTCTATAATCACCTTGCACACTTTCCCCATCATCTTGCACTTTATCCTAAACAAAGATCTTCTTTGGCTTGGTTCCTCTTTGACCGGTTCTTTGATCAAAGTTCTTCTCATCATAAGATTCTCACCTTCCTCTGAGTTCAAAGGTACTTCTGATTGTTTATTTGCTGCAGCTGTTTCATCTTGAATCATATTGGTTCTCTTGTCTCCTCCATGAGATGTGCTTCCTTTCTCTGGACATCTATAGGCCGAGTGTCCCAACTGGTTGCAATGATAGCATTTCATGTTGGTGAAGTAACTACCCCTTCCTTGTCCACCACTTCTTCCTCTGGGGCTGAAACTTCTTCCTCTACCACCTCTATTGGAGCTTCCTTCTTGCTGATCAGAAAATCTGACTTCTCCTTGGGCTCTTGATTCTGAGCTTCTTCCACTATAGCTTCCTCTTTGTCCTCTGTTGCCTTTCCCTTTACCTCTACCTTTGGGGTTTTGTTCCTGCTTCTTTTTTCCTTTCTCCTCTATCTTCAAAGCCATTTGATAACATTGGCGTACTGTTTTGAAGTTTATCAAACTCATATCTTCTTGAATAGACCACTTGAGTCCATTAAGGTACCTTGCCAACCTAATGCTTTCATCTTCAACCACCTTTGATCTAAGGCACAGTTTTTGAAACTCTTCTGTATATGTTTGAACATCCATGTCTTTTTTCCTCAGATTGTGTCTTCTCCTATGCAACTGGACTTCATAATCATCTGGGAGATAAGTCTGCCTTATCTTGGTCACCATTCCTCTCCATGAAACTATGGGACCTTTTCCTTCTTTCTCTCTTTCAGATTGCACAAACTTCCACCATGTGAGAGCTGCTCCTCTCAACCTTGACTTGGCTACCTTTACCTTTTGAGCCTCTGTAACTCCATCACATTCAAAGTGATTCTCAATGCTCTCAATCCAATCTACTACTGAATCTGGGTCCATTTGTCCACTGAAAAGTGGCACACCATCCAATGCTTTACCACTCAAGGCCTGCAATGCCTTCAAGAATGGTTCCTCTGCAAGAACAGGATCAGGCTTTGGAGCTTCCTCCTCCAATTCCACCTCTTTTTTCTTGGCTTCTTGTTCTTCTTTCTTCTTTATCTTGTCCTTTACAGTATCTGCTGTCTCTTGGACTTCATCTAGGAGTTTCTCCATCTGAGATATCCTCTCTCTGAGCAACTGGTTATCTTCCTCTTGCTCTTCTACCTTCTTTGCTAGCTCTGCATTTTTCACCATGGCTTCTTCCTCTGGTGTATTCTCTCCTACTGACTCAGTGGATTGGCTCATTAATCACAAGCCTTGAATCTAACTTAAGCTCTGATACCAATATGGTGTACGATGGAACCTAAGCTTGCTTGCACAACATTTTAGAGACTTCTTCACTATCTCCTTGCTAGAACCTGACTCCAATGGTTCTTGTTGAGCTCAGAAGACCAACCAAGCTCTGCTCCAACTCCTTACTATGAGTTTTCCACTTGTGCTTAGCTTAGGAAGACCAACACCATTTGAAACTGCATTCCTCTTCACAACACCTAGAAGGGTCTAAGTGCTTGCATTACTTTCTGATCTGAACTTGTTGCAGGGGAGGTAAATGCTCTGTTTCTATTCTTTTCAACACCCATGGGATGCATCTTTGTGGTTCTTTAACCTTTACTTTACCCGATTTCCAACTCTTGCTAGGAAGAGGCCTAGTTTCTACTAGCCCTTACCAGTCCGTTTTTGGCTTTTCCTCCTCAAAATCTCCACACAACCTAGCAAACAAAAACCATTTTCTGACACCCTTTTGGGACTTTTAAATCTTGCATAGGTTTTTAGGTTTTTGTCAGTACCGTACAACTAATTCCAAGGATCTTGGAGTGGAGGCCTAATTGCCCTAGCCTCTAGGTTTTCACTATTCTTTGCCTCAAAACTCCTACCAAAAGTTTTATTAAAACATTAGACCTTTTGACAGTCAAATATCATGCCTAATCCTACCTGGAATCGTACGGATTCCGTACAGTGCTTATTTCCCCTGCCTAAGTTCTTAACTTCTTACTTCCAAACTCCTAACCGGGTAACTTAGGCTCGCCTAGGGTTTGGAATTCACAAACATTGCTTGGCTCTTTGACACTACTGACACTAAATATGTACAATAAGTAGGCTTCTCTCCCATATTCCACTATTTTTAGGAAAACCCCGTGGATAGAGATTATGGGAGAGCCATGAGAAATTAAACTAGTCTGTTCAAACCAATAAAAATCCCTACAACCCTAAATAATGATCACAAATCCCTAAACTAACTCAAAGCCTCTTAACTACAGAAGGAAATATGATTTATGCCATTCAACAAGCATAAAAAAAATAGTGAGGAGACGGGATATTCAGTGTTTTTTTTATGACTGTTTCTAAAATACTCAGGTGTAACACAGAAAATACAGTTTTCCTACCCCCTTACACTGCAAAGCTAACTACAATGCCTATGTTCTTAACCAAGGAACTCTATACAAAAGTAAAGATGTTAGAATATATTCATAAGACTCTGATCCAACGCCAAATAAATGCAAAACAGATCATTTACATTACTGTTCTGAAAACACACGGGTTTTCAAACACAGAACCGATATAGAAAATCTGCTTACTGTTTTTTTATTTTTCACCACCAAAACTGATTACAATGACTCCTACTACTTGTTATGAACCATTCCCCTTGTCTTGAAGTCTTTTCCACCATGCAAGGGGAGATTGCATGCCTCCATATCCCTAATTTCAAGGGAATCCAAGTTAATGGAATTGCATGCAACCTAACAATGTTGCCATGCAATTTACAATATTCTTGCAACCTCGCCTTTTTCCTTCTTTTTAGGATCTCCCACTCTTTAATCTCGAGCAACCATCATCTAAACTGCCCTTGGCATCTTCAAATAACGAGGACATGGCTATGACAAATTTAATACATTAAATGCTAACATTTGCTGTCTTAAGCTAAACAAAACAGAACTTAACACTAAAGATAACTAATGAGAGTTTTAGTCCTAGTGACTAGCTCTTCCCACACAAAATGCAAGACCTTACAAGGTCCAAAACAAACATACCAAAATCTCTGACTTGGCTAAAGTCCATACAAGCCAAAATTGTGCACAAGCTTGGTGGAGGTCAGCCTAGGTGCTCCTGCACCAAGAAGGGCCAACACTCATGGTTAGGGGCGCCACAGAGATAGTGGAGGACCCAAAGACTGAGAAGCAAGAAAAGCAGGAGTGAATGTTACCTGTTGACTGGTCGACGATGGCTCCTAGCTCGTTGTGGGTTCCACATCCTTCTTGGGCTCCTGGCTAGCTATGAGCACTTGGCTTGTAGCGAGTTCTTGTGAACTTTCTTTGACAATATTTTGTGTGTGCTGTCGCTTTGCGGGTGGGGTCTCTCCAACCTCAGTAGTCTCTACTAGCTATTGTTGTGACACTCTTGTTAGTTTAGCAGCCCAAGTGAGTGACTATGAAGCCCTCAAAACATTGAATCACACATTTGAAGCTACATAGGAGGGCCGCCCTGCAGAGCTTTTCACTTGCTGAGTGGAAGACATTGGGGTCCCCGCTTCTTCTCCTTATTGTTCAGATTCATCTCTTGGGCTATCGTTCCCTCCATCGCTTGAGTCGGAGATTGCATGTCCATCATCCCACTATTTTTCAAACTCTTCATCAACTTTCAAGCTTCCATAAGGGGCTTCAAGCTGCTTTTTTTCCTGGCGATATACCCAGAAGGCTCTCATTTTCTCTAGAGTCCATTGCTTTGTATATCTTAACTTATTGTACATGGTGGTCACCATCTTGAGATTCTTATCATCCTCCACCACAACGAAGTAGAACTTATGCCATGGCTCCCTATTATCCTCTATGAGAATATGCATCAACTCAACCAAGTATTCATCCTTATCCTCCTGTGGGTTGTGCCTCTTTTCCCAATAGGGTCGAGGAGAGTGAGTAACCCTCATGTGCACATGTGGCAGATCATTGAAAGGATTATACTACCATTTATCACATATCAAAACCAACCCTAAATGAGCTAGCTTATCTTGCAATAGCGGGTGCATTAGTCTCTTTTCCAGGGTCATCATTTTGAAACTTATGGGTAACTGGAGCCATCCCTTCTTCTTGGGAGGTCCTTCGCAAAATTCATAATCAATAATGCATGCATGTCAATACATTGCAAGAGCTAGCACTCTATTTGTGACGTAGGTTGGGAGTCAAAATGGTTGGTCAGTGAAACCCCGCATCCAGATGATTGTGAAATCTACATCGAAGAACCAGTCACATGCAGGAGTAAAGACTTGCATATATCCTATTTGATCCATGTTGAGTCAGACCATGCCATCTTCTCCTTGCAAATCTTGCAAAATCAAAGTTAGAGAGAAATCCAAAAAATGCATAGTAGTCAAATGTTGCGGAGAGGAGAGGTGTCCATGTAGATACCAGCTTTCTTCTGCCCTTTTCATCAAAAATAGACAAACCCACATACTTCTGAAGAAATCAAGGTTTTGATGCAAAAACATATGGGAAAGAAAAGAGAGGAACCTGAAATTCCGTTCCTCCAGGTAATTCTTTATTTTTCCTATCATTTCTTCTACGAGGTAGTCTATGAAATCATACTAGAAGAAATTATGCTACTTGTGGAATTGGAAACTCAACCCTAATTGAAAAGTGTGCACCTCCTGGTCTGTTTCTAGGACACAAAAAAATTCTAGCATTGAAAAGGCCTCCTTTAATTCATTCTCAAATGCACCATGCGGCACTGGGATACTTGGCGGGTTCTTGCTCATCACTCCCTGCTTGCCAATTTCCTTAATTAAAAACTGAGGGCCCTTCCTCATTTCCCTCCATGTGTTTTCTCCTTTGTTAGGAGTGAATTCCTCAATTCTCTCACTTTTGGTGGTCGGGTCAGGGATACATATCATATGCCAGATAGCCTGCAAGCTAATATTAATTGTTAAAGTTTGGCCCTCAATGTTGTGGGTGCTCGGGTTTTAACGTTGAATGGCGGCATCAACCAACTCTGGACAATAGTGCACTAATGGGACCATGTACTACGGGAGTCCATTGAGCCATATCTTTTCTACTATTGATATATATTTCTTGGATGTCTCCATCCTTTCATAGGCCCCTTCTCTCAAAGACTTGGGGTTCTTTGCGAGCTGCGGGTCATGAATATTGTCCCAATCCTCCTGGACCTGAACCTGGTTTCTATAATTTTTGGGCTTGTCTAGTTCCAGCATGTCCACCCATTTTGGGTTGTCTGGTATACCAAGCTTAGCATATGAAATTTTTTTCATAGACGTTAATAGCATGTGATACCCATATGGCCTTAAGCAAAGATTGTGTTGCCTGCCCTTGTATCTCTTGTTGTGAACTCTCTGCCATTGTCTCTTTTGATGAAAGCTTTTGCTAGGCCTAAATTCTCTGCAACTTTTTCCTCAGCTCTGGATATGCTAAGAAACCTTCACTCACTCGACTTAGCATATTTGAAAAGACTCTTAAGCATTTAAAATTTTGAATGCGATACTTAGCTATCTTTTCTCAAGGTGGTAGATGAAAGTGATTTTTTGCATTTAATTCGGTATGTACCTCCCACCTTTTGGCTCATGTGAAAATGAATTACTTTCCATTTTGAAGTGACAAGAATTCATAATTGCATTAGGAAACTATGTGATACAACGCGATTTCCTTGGAACTTGGACCGGTGATTTGCTCTTAGCTTAGCATTCATATGCATTGGCAATTAATATCTTGAACGAAATGATTAAACCAAAGCAAACGATCACCACCTGAAAAGATATGAATCTTTCCTTGGGTTTTGGGAAACACATGAGAAGTGACACAATAGCTTTAGGACCATGCAACTCACCACCAATGAACGCCACCATCTTAAGCTAATTAATTAGCTCTCAGTAACTTTGCACGCATTGAATCGTACTTAGCTGGTGCAACTACTATGAAAATTTGAGCAAGCTTAGGCATAGTTCTCAAGTTGGCACTTGATTATCATCACATTTTTGGAAAGCCCATTACCATGTCTTTCCTCACTTTTTCTATAAATAGTCATCTAAGCGGTAACGAAATCTCAATTAGCATTTGAGAAAGCTTCAGTAATAGGTTATTGACTTAGCGTTAAGCTTTGGTAATTAGCAAAGTATTTTCATAGGTTAGGCTTTAGGTAGCTTTCAGGAGTAGTTAGCAAATAGTTGCAGTGTTTCATTACCATGAACACCCCCATTAGGCTAGTGTCACACAAGTCCCAGATGGCCTTTCTTGGTGAGATTTCCACCAAGCTTCTAAAAAGAATCACAAAGAATAGACACTCCCTGGCTCTAATAGCCATGAAGTGGGTTCTATGTCGGGATTTTTTGGAGTATGAGGACAAGTATTGGGTTAATACTGACATCTGCTCACAATTTTTCATGTTCATGCTGGATATTGGCATCCCCAGGCCATTGGTGCTGAAGCTGGTCAAAGAAATTTTCCCCAAGAAGTATTTGAATAGTCTTGGCGAAGTTTCCGCTAACGCTGCGTACGGGGTAGGCTTTCCCACGACAAGCGACGTTAGGCGCTACATTGAATAAGAAGCGGTCGTCCCGTGGTTGCCATTCCTGAGCAGATTTCACCTTCAGACACAAAGTGAACATTTTCAAAGGGTCACTTGTGCATTCCATTTCCTCTTTTTCATTTATAACGTGGTGGTGTTCTATGACATTGGGTGGTACACAGACTTCAAGAACCTGGTGTTCCCTCTGCAGCTGGTTTTTGTTCCTGCTGATATCGCTACTGTTGTTGGTGATGTGCCTCCTGATGAAGAGATAGTGGATGTTGCAATTGATGCGTCTATTGTTGCTGCACACATTATTGGTTAAAAAAGTCTCTTTCCCCATTTTCTACTCTCAAGGATACAATACCCATCTCCTACTTTTTGTACATATGCCTGAAAAGGCCTACGTATAGCATATACGAAAAGGAAGTAACATATAGTTATATACTTTCTGAAATATGGCCCTTAAACCATTTTTCCATGTAAATATAGAAGCATATATATAATGAAATATAGCTTTATAAAATTCTTGGCTCATTTTACCCTTGGTATTCTGCAATATGAGTTTTCATTATTTTCAACATATGTATTTGATTTTTCCTTGTATGCGGGTATTATTTTCTCCGTCCACTTTTCCATGAATTGATTTCCCCTGCTCTCTAGACTAATGGGTTATTTCTCCACCCCGAAGCATGAATAAATTAAAAAGACCGGCCAACAGAACAAAAGGAAAGAAAAATAAAAAACACTATTAACATATTTACAATAGTAAAAGCGTGGAACTTAATGGAACATTTTAAGATGAATCTCATTGACCAGAATTCCTAATGCCTCATGTTCCGTATTTTCCAATTCAAAGGCATTATGTTCTTTGCACTTAATTATTTTAAAGGGGCCTTCCCAAAGGCTATCAAATTTACCATGCTGACCTAGCTTCATAGCCCTTTTATTGAATTTCAGCACTAAGTCTCCACACTTTAAGCCTTGGTTGGACACCTTTTTTTCAAACCATCACTTAACCACCTGCTAGCAGTTAGTCATGGCTATTAGGGACTTCTCCCTTTTTTCTTGTACTTCCAATAATTTGGCCAGCCGAACCTCCATGGCACCATTCTGCTCTATCTCGAGGGATTTCAACAATTGGAGCATTGGAATCTCCATGGATATATGCAACAGTGCCTCTTTTTTGTACACCAGCTTATAAGACGAAGTCTTAAGGACTTGCTTAAGAGTTATGCGGTCTGCCCAAAGCACTGCTCAGAGGTTTTTATATCATTCTTTCTATTGTTCTGAACCAATCCTTTTGAGGAGTTGAACTAGGTTCTTATTTGTCGACTCGGCTAGGCCATTACCCTATGGGTAATTCTTTGATGATGTCTTCAAGAATATGTCTTTTTTAGTGTGAAGTGACATACCTGTGCACCTAGAAAAACGTTGGCATTGTCAGAAATGATAGTTTTTGGAGGGCCGAACCTTGTCACCAGTCCTTCAAGGAAATCCATTATCTCCGCCTCTATTGCATTTCTAAGTGGTTTGGTTTCCATCCACCTTATGAAGTAATCTATAGCCATTAGGATCCACCTATGTCCGACGTTGGAATCAGGATTGATCATTCCAATGAAGTCCAGGCCCCATTGTGCGAATGGCTCGTCTACCACTCTAGGTTTGAGAAGCATTGCAAAATTCTTTCTTCTCCCTGTAAAAAATTGGCACTCCTTGCAAGCCTTCACCAAGGAGTGCAAGTCATTGAAAAGTGTTGGCCAAAAGTAACCCACACACATGATCTTGAGGGCGGTGGTCTTAGCGGAGAAGTGTCTGCCCACAGCGCTGCTGTGGAAAGTGTCGAGGATTCTCTTCACTTGCCCTAAGGTAACACATTGCATGAGGATGTCATTGAAGTTCCTTTTGAAAAGGACCCCTTCAATTAGAGCATATCTGCAATTCTGTAGTCTATAGTATCTCCTCTTTTGGGGGGAAAGACCTAGTGGATACTTCCCCATTTTCATAAATCTCACTCTATTCGTCAGCCAATAGCTTTTGAACTCTGACTCATTTGTCAAAACAAGTTCTGGTTGCTCTTCTTTAGCATCCACTTCTTCGTCATGTGCCAGGTATTTGCACAGTCCTCTTCCCCGGACAGTTTTGGTGGGTTTGACTTCAATGTCATATTCAAGGATCTTGGTGATCCAATTAGCTCTTTTTTTAGTGATTTATCCCTCCATGATGTATCTGTGCACACTGGAATGCGCGACATAAATTATCACCTTATTGCAGGAGATTAGATGGCTAAACTTCTTAAGTCCCTTTACTATTGCAAATTCCTGCCTTTCAACGAAATTATAATTCATCTCATATTCCTTCAGGGTTCGGGAGTAGAATGCCACTGGATGTTATCCCTTTCCTTCGTCATCTTTTTGAGTTAAGACAGTAACTATAATTGACTTGCTATTGAATACATACATTATGAAGTCCTTAGATAAGTCCAAATTAACCAGTAGAGAAGCTGAGGAACTAGCATTCTTAACTTTCTCAAAGGCTTATCTGGCTTCCTTTGTCCACTTAAATGCTTGATCCTTTTTTAACATCAACGTGATCAGCCTGATTATTCCTACGAAGTCAGAAATGAATTTTCTAACAAAATTTACCTTCCCTAGGAAAGACTGGACGCCTTTCTTGTTAACTAGAAGGGGAAGCTCCTTGATGGCTTTCACTCGCTCGAGATCAATTGAAACTCCTTCTTTGGAAACCACGTGTCCCAATAGCTTGCTTTGTGACACTCTGAATACACATTTTTTGGATTCAGGGAAACCCCAAAACCATTTCTAGGTGATCAAAATGATCATTCTTACATTTAGAGAACATAGTAAGATCATCTAAATAGATTAGGATAATCTTACTGATTAATTCACTGAAAGTGATATCCATTGCCCGTTGGAAGGTTGCCCCTGTGTTGGATAGGCCAAAAGGAAATTCAGCATACGCGAATGTCCCCCACTTTGTAGTGAACGTAGTTTTGTGTTGATCCTCCTCTTTAAATCGGATCTAATTATAACTTGAGAAGCCATCGAGTAGGGAAAACATTTCTGATCCTACCACCATTTGTAGGATTGACTCCATAGAAGGTAGCGGATAATGATCCTTCAGGGATACTCTGTTTAGGTCTCAAAATTCCACACACAAGAGGATATCTCCATTCTTCTTTCAGACCAGGACCAGGTTGGATACCCATGTACTATGCTTGATTGAAAAGACAATCCATGACTAGATTAGCTTTGTTAGCTCTTGCACCATTAGTGCTTCAATCTTTGGGTTCACAGGCCTCTGCTTTTGTCGGACTGGCTTTGCACCTTCCACTAGCTCGATTGTGTGTCAGATGATGTCGAGATCGTATCCCTTTAGATCATCATAGGACTAGGCTACTACTCCTTTATACTTCTTGTATAAATTGATGAGCCTTTCTTTATCATGATGTGGGACATCCTTCCTGACTTTGAGTTTCCTTCCATCTATAACTTGAAGATCTGTGTAGTCACTTTTTTCTGCCACAAACTTCCTCTTGTCATTTCTTGCATCGTCACAATCGAAAAGGTTTTTGAGAGTGACCAATCCCTTCAGAAGCTTGTTAGATTTGAGTTGAATTATTTTTCCCTCATAGGCCTTAGCAACCTTTGGTTGGAGTTGATCGATGAATTCTCCCGACTGCTAGATGAATGAGGCAATGTGTTCATCACTTTCAAAAACTTGCCAACTTTGATCGTTATCGAGAATCGTTGGTTGGACTATCACTCATACATAGTACTTATTGTAAAGGAGGTCAGAGGTAGGATCAAACTGGGATCTGACTATTGCCATGCGATCCACGTCGCTATTTTTTTCTCGGGGAACGATTTGGATGTTGAAGGATTCAAAACCCTCAACTAGATCCCAGACCCGGTGCCAATAGGATTTCATGTAGACATTATTTTCCATGAAAATTCCTCAAACTTGGTTGAGTTGTTGGAGTTAAAATGACATTGAGAGGGGGGGGTGAATCGGTGTTATAACAAATTTGACCAATTTTCATAAATTCAAAAACTATAGCACAGATCAGATCTCAATATACTCTGATTAATGCATTCATGAGTTGAATGTAATCATTCATAAACAAAATTGAGAAAAGTAATAACCAAACAGTGAACTGAAATAATCAACAACATAGTAAAGCAAAGGGAACTTAGAAGAACAAGAAGACTCCAGATTTTACTGAGTGGAAAACCCTTCTGGGGTATAAAAACCACTCCCTAAATGCCTTCCAGGCTTAATCTTTAAACAAAAGTTCACAATGCCTTATAGGCTGATTTTTGAGCACCCACTCAAGGAGCACTAGCCCCTCATTTTGAGACACCCATCTCAAGGAGTACCAACCCCTCAAATTATGTTTTGAACAATAATAGTGACTCAGAGGATTTCTCTATTTTCAGTTAAGCACATATCTTTCGGCAGAGTTCATTCATACATTTCCATACAGACAAGGAATGATACTCTCAGAATTACAAAATCAACAACCCTTACAGTTTTCAACACAGGTATTTAATTACATTTCAAGTATGTCGGTTGTGAAGAAATCTTCAAAACTTTTTTCACCAGATCTTCAATTCTCTTGCTGATTTTTGAATATAAAGCTGAATACTGACAGTCTGTCGATGATGATTAAAAATCAATAGTAACGCTTATCCAGAGAGCTGCAAATCATCCATTAAAACAAAAACGCAACTGCTCAAAGAGGAAACTCAATGAATATGCTGCCATGTAATGGTTCTGAGATTCGATTCAATCAATGATGTCAGCCTGCAACTGTATTTTGAAGTTTCCATAAATGGCCACAGAGTTTGAGATTTCGTTAACCATTCACTGAGACACAAGAGACTTTCTCACCGAGACCTTCTATTTCATTCACTGTCACTGTAGCCTTTTCTTTATTTGCTTTCACCATGAGCCATCAGAGTCGGGAAGAACACATAATGAAAACATCATGTCTCATCGATAGGCTTCCTTAGAGTATTATTCATTCGCTAAGACATCAACAAGTCTTTCACTAAGATCTCCTTTAGTTTCATTCACTATCGCTGTGACCAAACGATATCAGTGAGACCTCTTGTAGACTTCATAATGTTTTGTCGAGAGTCACTTTTCACCCCGTGTCACTGAGACAATACGAAAGTCGGGGAGATGCTATATAGACTGCCCCTTGTTTTGCCGAAACATCCCGAGCTCACCCTAGATCGCCAAGACAGTATCAATCTCACACCAATGAGCCTTTGATAGAAACCCCTTGTGTGATGTCGCTGTAACATAATGGTTCTCTCTCCGATGCACACTTCTATCTTATGAGAGTCGCTATAACATACCAATCTCTCACCGAAAGCCCCTCAAGACTTAGTCGCCAAGACTTGAGGGGTTCGCTATGACATTATATCAAAACATATGAGTCTTACCGAAATGTATTTGTTCATCAGTGGTGGCAAGACAATGCATAGTTAGGAAGATGCTATAGAGATTGCCCCACGTTTCACCGAAATTCCACATGATACACATTGGTCGCCGTGACACATGGTTTTTCTTGCCGACGAGACCAACTATACAATACATGTCACTGTAACTTCAAACCATCGGGGAGACATCTTGTAGATCATTTCAGTCATACTGAAACACCCCGAATTCACACCTGTTCGCTAAGACTTCCAGAATGTCCTGCCGAAAGCAATTGTCCAACGGCGGTCGGTGTGACACTATGTCTTTGGAGAGACTACATACCAAAAACAACACTCTTGCCGATAGACTTCCACATGCATTAGTCGGTGAGACCAAGTGAAATTTCCAAGACCTCAGCCCAATACCGCTCAGTTTGGCTGAAGTTCTCAAAGAGTTGTTAGGTGAGACTCCTCCCAAAAAAATAGATAAAACCTTTTGAGCACAAGTCGGTAAGACAAGAAAGACTCGCTATGACATTACCTCAAGGATGATTTCCTTTACCGATATGCTCATTCTGAAGTGGGTCGGGGAGACATAATAAAATCGCTAAGACCTCATCCCAACAACCAAACTCATGCCGATAAAGATTTTTCTTCTATCGCCAAGACCATGAACAATGTCATGCCGAAAGCTGCCAGAATGTTAAATTCAATCGACATAACATTAGAAATGTCTTGCCGATAGGCAACTCAGACACTTCAAAGTGGATCGGGGAGACCCTGCCATACTCATGCCGATATGTGTAAGCCCGAAAGAGAAACATCCAAAACCTGTGATGTGCAAGGAGAACCATCCTGAGACATATTATCAATGAGAACAAACTGAAAGAGATTTTGTCATCAAGGACAAACTGTAAACACAACTGAGATTCAACATGACCACCAGTTCAGAATCTCCAAACACCATTAGTTGCTTGATTCCCATCCACTCTGTGAGGCTTAAGCCTTATACTAGTCCTTTGTATTTAGCTTCATTATTTGAGCAAGAAAACTAGAGTAGAAAGACCTCAGTGTCTTTTCATTTTGTGGGGATATTAAACATATCCCAACTCTTGCGCCATTCTTGCATCTTTCTCCATCAAAGTGCAACATCCACAGTTCAAATGCTTGACCACCTTCAGGTCATTTCGTAACCTTTGGGAGCACTTGATCTTCATCGTAGATGACATAGGTGCCTAGTCTAGTAGCATGGTAGTTTCCGAAAGGGTTGTTGTCCATATATTCACTCAAGAGAGAATCTTCTTGATCATTCCAGTCTTTAGTCACCTTTTCATCTTCTAGTAACTCAGCGCAATACATTTCTTTCTTGGGGATAAAGGTATGCGCAGCTTCAAAATTGATCATGGCTTCTTCGACTACATGTTCTAAGTGTAAAGCTTTAGATTCTATCTTCATCTTCACACCATGCTTGGTTCTAAGGATCAAATTTGACCAATCCA